>PVJA010005465.1:64900-79012 GCA_004027025.1 Myocastor coypus
AAAAAAAAAAAAAAAAAAAAAAAAAAAAAAAAAAAAAAAAAAAAAAAAAAAAAAAAAAAACCACGAAGACAAAAACTCCTTCAAGAAGCTTCTATTTGCAGTTGGGGATATAACTCAGCAGGCATAATCACCTGCTTGGCAATTGTAAGGTCCTGAGCTTGATCCCTGATACCAGGGACAGGGGTAAGCAATAAACATGACAAATATAGGGGACAGTGGTAAGTAACAAACATAGAAAATAAAGAGACTCTATAGCCTTCAAATGGGGGAAGTACCAGAGAGAAAGAGAAGGGATATCAGTGCAGTTGGAATAGACTGGGGGTCATTCCCCCTAATTTCCGTACTAGAAATTATTTGCAGATGATAACCACAGAAATCCTCACCCTTGCAGAAGAGGAGAGATATGAGGGAAAGGGACCTTCAGCACACACAAGACCGAAACTCAGTCTTGGGTAGGGCTTTGTCATAACCTATCCAGTCCCCACCCCAGATTAGATGATGACACTGACAAAACCTCCAACCAGCCAGCTCAGGGCCCACAAGGTCTGTAGGTCTCATAGTCCATAAGGTGACTCAAATACATTTGCATTTATAAAAAGTTCACAGTAAAGTCTTTCTGCTTCCTTTATCACCCACTGACTGAGCACCTACTATGTGCCAAATCCTGTTACAGCAATGAAGGCACAATTAGAGCAAAATGCACAAAATATCTATTCTCATGAAACATACATCAACCTACTCAAGGAGATGAAAAAACCAATAGTAAGTTAAGCAAGAGAAATATTGCAAGAAGGAGAAAGACACCATTAAGTAACCCAGACATGAGGTGATCACACACTGACCTTGCATGGTCAGAGACCAGTTGGACTGAATTCCTGTCCATCTGTGGTCACTTAGAAGACCTTCCATAAGGCTCATGGTAATAAACTGACATGAAAATTCAAGTATGGCTATTGGCTCCTTCTAAATGTTGAAAGAGCTGCTTTCTTTTTCCTTACTTACAATCTGTTGTGTGGACAAATATACACACTCCCACCCCCTAAGGGATTTCATTTTGTAGACTGCTGAAGTGTTATTCCAAATTGTATAAATGAGCATGTGCTTTGGTTTCCAGAGATGTTAGCAACTAATTCTAGCACTGTGGCTTTGATTTTTAAAAATAATAGTAAGAGCAGTAGTAGAATTCTCCATAGCAGTACAAATATATTACAATAACAAATAACAATACATCTCTTTTCAGATGATAAATTGAAAGCTTCAGTCTCACAGAATTGCTACTGGGCAGGATGTTTCAGCATTAAAAATAGGGAAGAGGAGTCAAAAACAAACACCAGAGGAAGAATCAGCCTGCACTGTCCATGTTTGAATGTCAAGGTAAGGTAGTAAAGACTAGAAATTGAAACTGCTGCTTAGGTGCTTCACATTGCAACACCTTAGGGAGAGAAGCCTAGCAGATAAAACACTGAGAAAGCTACAGGACAGTGGAAGTGCTGAATGCCTTTCCTTCTGCACAAGTTCCCACCTCAGCTTTGCTGTTCTGGCCAAAAGCTGTCTCCAGCCTGAGGAGCTTCAAGAAATAGGTTTGAATTGTAAAGCAATTCAGAGTAGTTCTCCCTGTGTGGCTGTGAGTCCTTTTGAGTCTCCACATCAGGAAAGCAAGGAAACCAGTTTGACCACACTTCCCTTTGTGCAATCCTAGGACCCAGACTTTGTGAACACAAGAAACTTTCTGTGAACAGCACAATATAATTAGACGTAATGTTCGAGACACTGAACATGAACTTACTTTAAACACTGCTTTGTCACAGGCATCTAAATTGTCAGAAAAGCCTGCCAGCCAGAGAGACAAGACTTCCACACAAGTTTACAGCCTCTACTTTGTGCCAGCCAGACAAGTCAACAATCCATTTACTTGGCATAATTTCCCATGGTATCAATGCCAATGGAGCTCGCTTGAATTACTGATGGAATGGGTTTTGCAAATAGCACCTTTAAATAGGAACCCTGAAAGAAACTTGCACTGCTGTATTGCTTCCCTTTGGAAACAGAAGCAGAATATATCATTGGAGTGTGGTCCTCCCTGAGGTTTAGAGGCTCCCTCAGATTGAGGCCTTTTTTGTTTTGTTTGTTTGAGTGGGTATATCTTTTCAAAACAATAATGGCACAAAAAGAACTGGAAAGGAGCTGATTTTCCTATCCCTGCCTTTGCTGGAACAAAACTCCTACAAACATATTTAGAGAAAACATATTGTTTTAAAACCACCCTAGGAGCTCCAGTGGCACCATTGATTAGGGTGAGGTACTTATACTAAAACCACCCTAGGTCCCTGATGGCAAATGTCTGGTGAAATGGGTACAGAGTAGCCATGGAATGTGTCTCTCTGGGAGTAACCTGGTGAACCAAGGAGCAAGCTCTAAGTGTACAGCCTCCACTACAGTTTTGGACTAAGGTGTCCCGCATATTGTTGATGAATGTTTTAACACACACATAGAATGAGATTTTTCAGAACAGCTCTCCTCAAAGCCCTAAGTCAGACAAATCCAATGAATAACTGAAATTTAGAGTTTTTTCCATCACTCCTAACAGAATTCTGGCCACTATAGTAAGAGTAAATAATCTTCTTTGCTGTTCTAATGTTGCTAGGGAATTTCAATATTGCTTCTGACCCCACATTTTCCAAACTAGGCTTTCCTTCTAGTAAGGTTTCTGTGTCTGAAAAATTTGCTAAAAAAAAATATCAGAAGCTGAACTGGGCTAGGGAAAAGGGAAATTAGAAGCCCTGTATGTTGAATTGGAGCTGTCTGTGCGTTCAAATTACAGTCCCCTGAAAAATATCTTTGATTAGAAGTCTCTGATCAAAATCTTCAAACTTTTCTCCCTGGGCAGAATCGGGTAGAAACACCTCTTTGCCTATGGTACTGCTACAAATAAGTCCTCCGAGGACACTGCCCCTTCCCCACAGAAAGCTTGAGGAAGGAACAGCGAGGCATCTAAGGCATGGACAGGCATGCGCCCTGTGTTGGAAGGTTGGTGGCAGATTGTGATTAAGGTAACCATGGAACTTCTAAGGGCTGACTTCAGGGCCGCACAGGAACCGGGCTAACGGTGCGCAATCAGGGTGAGAGGGAAATGGAGTGAGGGAAGTGAACAGTTTTACTTACAGTCCTCGAAGCCGCAGCCAGATTTTCTCGATCTGCTCAGGTTGCAGGTACTTCAGCGAGTTGCTCTCGAATTCCTCAATCTCCTTGGTCGGGGACTCCATGTCTCCAGGCTCTCTCACTGGGGCGAAGCGAAAGAGTTGGAGATGTCCCCTGCCGACCTCCCCTTGGGGACCAGCCCCGGATCCCCAGCCCCGCCTGCGTCTCCTGCTCAGAGCACCCCCCTTCACCTCCACCGGTTACCCCTGCCCAGTCTAGAGCCGGCCGGGACCCTGGGCAGCTCCGCCCCAGGTGCGCCCGGAGGCAACGGCGGACACCAGCCCCAGGCTACCGCGCGGGGCAGGGGTCGGAGCGGTGCCCCCGCTCCCGGACCAGGCGCCAGGATTGTTTCGCTACCCTAACAAAGCCAAGGAAAGATCCGCGCGGCAGCTGAAGCATTTGGAGGAGAAAAGGAGAGTCGGGTGGGGAGGAGAGAAGAGGAGAAGGCGAGGGCAAGCGGAAGGGGACCGGAGGGGCCGAGTCGAGGGAGGTCGCCGTGCTCCGCTCCGCCCCGCCTCCGACCGGTCCGCGCCTCGCCCCGGGGCGCCCTCACACCCTTCCCTGTTTTCTCTCCCTTACCAGCAACTCTGTCGACCTGTGAGAAACCTGACAAGTGGGGAAAGTCGTGTGTCGGCGCGCCGGTCTGGCCCTGGGGCTGCACCGCGGGCTGGGAGGGGGCGCGCCGGGCACCGCGTTCCGCGGAACTCGCGCTCAGCCGCCCAGACGCAGGGCAAAGAATCCCGCTCTCCAATAGCCCCAGGATTTTGCCTTAGCGATCCTCGCTAGAGTCCCTCCTTCCTTTTTCCCTGTCTCTCCCTCGGGGCTCCTTGTTAGTGCTGGCTGGGAGGTTGTTGATTGTTGGCCCAGAGTTTCAGCTCCACAGTTTTCTTCCTTGGTCCAGTTCCAACGCATGTGTCCTTCACAAAGGAATAAAATGATGGTGTCTAAACTCTGAGTGTTTTACCACTTGGTAGTTAGCGTTCGCTTTCCAACACCGGGACGCGCAAGGAGTCAGGACTGTAGAGCTGCCCTATTATACAGCAAGGAAAGCTTCCTGTGCTTGACAGTTTGACCGAAAAGGACTTTCCAATTCACCTACCATACTGTGACGCTATTCCTTTAAAGCCAGTCCTTCCAGATGCTCTGGAAGCACGAACATCTTCACTGAGTCAAGGCATTATTATCATGCAAAGGTATTAAGCATACGCTAACGTGGAGATCATTTATCCGAATCAAACCAGTTACCATTGTGTCACCCAGCCCCAGTGACCTAGAGAAATGTGATGCCAAGGGAAGAAATTAGTCTGCCAGCTCTCTGAGGATGAAAGATAGCAGCATGGTCCCCAAAAGGGGTCTCCCCCCAGTGTGTGCCCTTGAACAGGGCGCTGTCCGAATGTGGAAGTGCAGTCGTGATCGCAAGCATGAATCTAGAATTTCCTCCCATCTAAGCAGCACCCTAAGGGCACTCCATTCATATAATACAGCTCCGCTGAGCTAACACCACCGTCCCATGGCTTCAAATGCAAATAGAAACACCAAGACATAATTCCAGTATAAAGAGCACTGAAATAGAAACAGCCAGTCGAATCACATTATCTCACCCTATGCTGAAGTGTCCCCCTCACAACTCCCACTTTCCACACCTCCAAAGTGGAAAATCTAGACAAAAAGTTCTGCAGCTTCTATTCCACCCTTATTATTCTTTGAGGTCATGTGGAGGAGCTTGGGGAAAGGACTCCCTGAAAAGAGACGTGAATGGTACTGAATGCGTACCTTACTATGTCATGGTTTCTGCAAACACTGGTGTGAGAGAAAAATCAGACGGGAAATGATTGAGGATGACACTGGTCTTCCAGCCCCACACCATACTTAGGACTGGCTTCTAATGTTACTCGGAATTTGACTACATCAGAGAAAAACAAATTTTGAAAGCAAAAGGAACGAATGGCTTTCCACTGAAAGGAGGCAAATAACATGGACAATTTATTTTCAAAGTTTCTAAATCAAGATTTTATCTTAAAATGTAAACATTCATTAGAAAGTTTATAAAAACATAACTTCTTTATTTTGGAGCATTTTTTTAGTTTCTAGATTCTCAAAGTGTTTGAGCAACAGAATATTTCAAATAACAGATTCCAATGCACGCCTCAACTTCAAAGCATGTAGAGCTGCTCTTATTGAAAGAAGAAAAGTGTAATTGATTCTCAGGGAATGTAATTATCACCTTTGTCCTCCTCCGTCTCTGTGTGTCTGATGTTCCCGCTTCTTTGATGAGAAAGATGAGGTCAAAACATCACAACATAATTTAGGATTCCTCTCACCTAACCCAGAATGCTATACCAGGAAATAAGTTTTTCTTTTGATAATAAATTACTGGTTTTCAGATAAAGCATGTTATTAAGCCCCTCAGGTTTTGTTGTCTCCTTGTTCACCACAGACAGAGCAAGCTCGACTACTGCAGCCACACTACAAGCTAAAAGAGACAGGCATAAGATGGACGCAAGTGGCCCAGAAAGCAAAGGTCTAAGAAAGCACAAAGCTATTCCCTGCTTTGAATTGGAGGTTAACTTTCGTTATTACCTAACCCAGCATTTTGAGACATATTCTTTAGAAAAATCTCAAACGGTCAAACATCAATAAATATTTTTAGACATGCAGACACACATGCATACATACAAATAGCACCCCAAATATACATATAGTAACTTTACCAAAATACCAGCAAACCTCTGCATTAGGACCATTAAGTATCTTAAAAAAGACTAGAAAGTGACTTGAAACAGAAACTGGACAATGACCTGATAGAAAATGAGAATCATGCTTTGTAGGCCTGAGAACAACTCCTTGGGTCCTCTTCATCTCTAAGATTTCATGATTTGATGATAATCACAATTGTCACAATTATCATCCCTACCAGTTACTGAGAACCAGTGTATCAAGCACCACGCGGTGCACAGAACAGGCTTCATGCGCATCCTTAACAAAATGCTTCTAGAGAATGTATTATGCCCATTATGCAGAAAAGGCTCATCCAGATCAAGTGCCTTTTATAAAGATGCTCAGCTGGGAAGTGGCAGAGTGTCTCACACCCAAATGAGAAGGCAAAGCTCATGTTCCTTTCCTGTCATTATACCACATACTTGCAGACATACAGAAAACTAGTAAGAACAGATTCTCAAGTAGGCAGGGCTGCAGCCAGGACAGAGATAAGGGTGTCACCCACACTGTGAGGATTATCACCTTACGCAGTGAAGGGGATTTGAACTGGGTCGTGAAGGTGAGTGAGCAGAAGTTACTTTCATGGAAGACGGGCAGAGGCAGTTAACTCCACAAAGAGGCAACAGCCTGAAAAGAGGTACAGAAAGGGTTGGTTGGCAACCCATGAACAGCAGTGTGGCTTACCTCTAAATTAATGACTAGGGAGAGCCAGAGAAAATTCTAGAAGGATCAACCAATCCTCTGGTCAGGAAGATGCTAGGGTTCCCTCCTGCCAATGTTAGGATGCCAAGGGTGCTTCTAAATAGGAAATGATATGGCCACTTATGAAGCATTCCTGGTGCTGTGAGTCTCTTTCACAGAGGTCCCAAGAGCCTCTCATGGGACTCCAATACTCATGGAGCAAATGACTGACAGGGCTCTAGAAAAGGACTTTGGCTACCAGATAGCAAACAAGCTCCTTGGCTAAAAAAGGAAGAAAGTTAGACAAGGAATACAGGAAATGTACAGCACAGTCTCCCATGAACACATACCTTCCAGGAAAAAGGTGACGACTGCTTCCTGTGACCTCCAAGAACTGAGTCTGTGCCCTCTATTCACTTTTCACAACTTCACAGTGACATCACTAAAAGAACTGTTAGGGAAATTCTGGAGACACATTTAGGACATCAGGACTAACATGAGGCACAGCAGCCTCACCTTCCCACCCATAGGAGATGACCCGCAGTAGACTGTCTGCCAGCAGATGCTGTTCTCAGCCCCTGGCCTCTGGAGAGACATCAGGGGCTTTTCCTCTGTTGTCTTCTTGGTTTAATTTTATGATTTTGGACACACTCTGTCCCAACTAGCAACCTCACTAGAAGGGGGGGGAGGACAGTGGACTAGAAAAGCCTGGTGGGTCCCCCAGTCTAACTCTTATATGAGCAGCCAGTGTCAACTGTACACACTCAGAGATTGGCCCAGAGAGTCTGAGGAGACAATAAGCTGGGAGAAGGAACAGAAGAGCCCTAGATTAGGGGCTGTCCAGTGTAGCTTGACAGGGACCCACAGGTTCTCCCTCTCTGCAAAGAGCTTTCTGTTTGCTCTGACAGAAGCTCACGTAATCTTTCCAATAAGACAACCCAGGCAGGCAGAAGACTGGCTCCACCACCTCACGTAGAAGACCCTGCTCTTCTCTGGCCATGCCTGGGTTGAGCATGACATACTCTGGATTACCTTATAGTGCCCATGTGTACTCGTTTGAAAGCCACAGTCTGATCTAAGGTAGCTGAACTTTTCATGAGCCCAAAAAGCTACTGAAAAAGCTGGATATGTCCATGTTAGATATAATCCCACCAGGCTAGATACCAGTATATAAGATGCAAGCTAGACCAGGTGATGAGAGCCTACACTTCTGAACCAAGTGAGTAGTCCAGGGGTGACAGGTGACTAAAACAGATCCAATCTTACTTCCTGTGGAACATTTGGTGTGGGTCCTTGAAGAAAAAAATAGGGTTGTTTTCTTTTCTTTGAGATGAGCTATGTAAGTCCATCTTGGCCCTAGTGTATTTTCCACTATATAGAAAGAGTATACCAAAAAAAAAAAAAAAAGAAAGAAAGAAAGAAAGAAAGAATATACCATAAAAATCACACCAACAAAAATCTGAGAGAAGAAATAAGAGAAGCAGAGAAAAGAAACTGAAAAGACCTTTGAGCTGCTTGATCCAGCTATGCCTGAAGCCAGAGCCACCCATGGACTTTGAAATTATATGACTCAAATAAGGGTCCCTTTCCCTATGTTTTTCACTTTAACTACTTGTAGTTAGAGTTTTCTGCCTGACAAAAAATCCTAACTCACATAACTTCAGTAAGGGACTGTTATACGGAGCTGAAGTAAGGCACTGCCGGTGCTGTGTGCACCGGAAGTGCTCATCAGACATCCAACAAGATGCCAGGGAACAAGACTGCACACTGGGTAGGCACCTGGGAGGGCAGAGCATCCCAAACAAAATCTCAGGAACCGTTATTATTCTGACAAATGAATACATCAGAAATTTTATTTCCTGAGAATGACATATAAAGGCTTTGCCATTACACACATTACCCCTTCAAAACAACCATGAAGTGAGCAAACCATTCATCATCATTACTATCTCCAAATTAGCAATGAGGGTCTCAGCTCCAGGAGACACCCAGCCTCCTGCACACTGGCCTAGTTCCCTGCAGCTGGTGGCAGGGCTGCAGGACAGTGCCGGCTCCCTGGCTGCTGGCCTCTGTGGCCACTCTGCCTCTTGGAATGCACTGCCAGCCCAGCAGAACTAACTCGGCTGTACTAATGGAATTGAAATTTTTGTTCATGTAAAACTGCTGACGCTACCACCAGCCAAATTCTGACCCAGATGTACATAAATCATGGAGTTGTTCTTCCATGGCGGTACAGCAAATTTGGAAGAGGAAAACTTCAGAGCTGGGAAGGATCGCAGCCACCCCTTTACGCCAGCCTCCAGTTCTGCTAATCAGGGTGAAATGCCCAAAAAGGCTAAATGAAAATACAAGTAGGTGGTGGAGGGGCTGGAAGCCATGTCACCAGCCCCAGCCCAGTGGCCCAGTGTCAAGATGGCTCCACTGTCGCTAAGAATTTGGTCTAGCAGTTTGCTTGTATGTAAGAAAAATGAATGCCCACCCAACATGTAGACCTCCTGCCCACCCAACACTTAGGCCACCTGCCCACCCAATATGCGCACCTCCTGCCCACCCAACATGTAGACCACCTGCTCACCCAACACATAGAACACCACCTTCTCACCCAACAGGGAAACTACCTGCCTACCCAACACATAGACCACCTGCCCATCCAACACACAGGCCACCTGCAAAGGCTTCCTGAAGGAGCTGGAGAAGAGAGGCATCAGGGAAGTAGAAACACATATGGAAGCCCAGGCAGAGAAAGAAAACCCTGTGATGGATGCCAGGGCCTCCACAGAGGAACACCGGGCAGAACTGGAAATGAGGAGGGAATGTATCATCCAACTTTAGCTTAGGATTCTTTCATCAGGCACTGTGGTGCACATCAGTAACCCAGCACTCGGAGAGGGTGAAGCAGGAGTACAGCAATTTCAAGTGCAAGCACAAGCCAGGTAAATTAGTAACTTACAGAGACCACGTCTTAAAATAAAACAGATACATAAATCTGGAGATGTTAGTGCAAAGGCCCTGAGTTCCTTGTGCTACACAAGGAAGAAGGAAGGAAAGGACAGAGGGATGAAGGGAGGGAAGGAAGGAGAAGGGAAGGACAGAGAAAGGGAGGGAGGAAAGGATGGAAGAGAGAAGGAAGGAGGGCAAGGATATGGAATAGGAGAAAGGGGGCAGAGAAGCAAGCAAGCTCGCTGCCTTAGGGCTCTTTGGCTCCCTCCAGTGGGGACGCCTGAGTCTGCGGAGCTGGAGTATTGTTCATGTAAACTGAGATTTTGCTTTTTAGAAAGAGATGAAATGGGTTTTCCAATGTTTTTGAAAGTCCACAAAAGATAAATACTTGCAGGTCTCTAACCCTATA
This sequence comes from Myocastor coypus, assembly GCA_004027025.1. Taxonomy (NCBI): domain Eukaryota; kingdom Metazoa; phylum Chordata; class Mammalia; order Rodentia; family Myocastoridae; genus Myocastor; species Myocastor coypus. The sequence goes on from PVJA010005465.1 coordinate 74,847, forward strand.
TCTAGGGAAGAAAGTTCCCACAAACAAGTAGATGCTGGAGCCCTCCAAATTCACTCATTCATTCAGCAAGCATTTGTTAAATACTTAGCATGTGTCACACACTTTGGGACACTAGGTATCCACTGGTCATTATAAAATGTAGCAGTCTCTGTGCCATGGAGTTTCAGCCTAATTGGAGGAAGTGATAGAAAACAGGTTATAAAACAACAGACATACTACTGTAAAGGTAAAAAGGCACTGAAAATAAAAACAGCAAGCAAACAGTACAGTGAATAATGGAGATGGGGCTAGTTTATTTGTTTGTTTGTTTTAAAGCTGGCATTTTGGCTACTGGCATTGCCGTGTGACAAACCACTTCCAAAATTTAGTGATTTAAAACATCTGAAATTAATATATGTCATTGGGCTGGGGAGAAAGCTCAGCAGCACAAGCACCTGCTTGGCAAGCACAAGGTCCTGAGTTCAAATCCAGTACTACATGCCATACCAGCTCAGAAACTAGGTATGGTGTAATCCCACCACTGGGGAGGCTCAGACAGGAAGATCACTATGAGTCCAAACTGGACTGATCTCCTTCTCTTGTTTGAGACCAGCGACTGTGGTCAGATGGCATCTAGAACATTCAGTATGGTCTGACCGTCGTGTCTAGGGACTAGGGATGGCTGGAAGGCTCTCACGCTCTCTCCATATGGCTTCTCCATGTGGGCTCACCCATAGCTAGTGTAGGCTGCCTTGCAGACAGCTAGACAGCAAGAGTAAGTGCTCCAAAGGAAGGGGCAGGGGCTGCAGACCTCTTCAGGGCTAGACTTGGAAATGGCATGGCATCCCTTCTGCTCCATTTGAATGGCTGCAGCAACCACAGGCCCATTCTGATTCAGTGGAAGGCAAACTGGATGCTACTTCGGAATGGAGGAATAGGAAAGAGTGACAGAATACGCAGCCCTCTTTAATCCACCCAGGTAGTCAACAATGACTCAGCCTCCCTGAGCAAGTGACACCTGAACCAAGACTTGGAGGAGTTGGCCAGTTAACAAGCAAGAAGAAAGTATTTCTGATAGGAAGAAATAACATGTCCCCAAATCTGCAGCAGCAAGGAACTTTAACTAGAGATTGGCAGGAGGGGAGTTACGTCAATTGATATGTCCAGGAGGAAAGTGACTACCATGGGGTCTTGGGGACAGCAATTGGGGGCCAGAGTAGAGGCAGACTGAAGGATCAGATCCCCTGCATCTCTTGGAGAGCAGAGGTCATGAATGCTACAACCCCCATGATTCCCCCAGGGCATCACAGAACAACTAACCAGCAATTCACTGACCTCAGAGAAAAACCAGAAGTTACCTCATTTAAAATCTAAGTTTAGTGATTCCTGGTGGTACATAGGAAACATGGAAACAAACAAGACTTGAACTGGACCTGAAGCTAATGTGGGGTACTCAAGGGAAGGTGTATTAGTTACTTTTTGCTCGTTGCTGGAACAAATACCCAACACTCAAAATGAAGGAAGGAAAGGTTTATTTAGCTCACAGTTTGTGGAGGTTTCAGTCCATATTCCGCTGGCCCAAGGCTGAGTGGAACAGAGCAGAGAGCATCCAGTTCATGGCGGTGGAACAGCAACAAAATGGTGGCAGAGGTAGCCAACATGGCAGCAGAGCAACAGCAACAGCTAGAGCTCCAGTCTGTCTCTCTGTCTCTCTTTATATCACATTCAGGCTCTCCGCCTTAACTCCCTCCCTAGGCTACACCCATAATCCCAGAAGTACTTCCACCCATAATCCCATCAGTACTAAAACCTATAATCCCAAGGATCATGGATCAAGTCTCAAACTCTAGAAGTCCCCGCCCAATGACTCCATGAGGCTTTGGGGGGACAACTAGACAAACCATAACAGAAGGCAATAAGCACTGCTCTTAGCTACCTCTCAGAACGTCAAGGGTTAACTTTCAGTTACCTGGCAAAGAATGATGGGTCCCTGCACCCCCCAAAGAAGCTAAATGTTACTTTTTGTTTGGTTCTACACACAGAGGAAGGAGGGATATAAAGTACTTCTGACAGTTGTCCTTGGGGACATCTAAATGGTTCATTCCAGGGCCTGTGATTCTCAGAAGTGAAAGGATTTTTAATGCCCAGGAGAATAAAAAATAACATTCCCATGAATCCTTCCACCCACATGCTTTTAACAGAACCATGCTCATAAAAAAGACCCCAAAGGGACCCTGAATGAACCTGATGGATCTGTCAGAAAGTGATATTTTATTACTACTTCTAAGATATAAACAGGCTTCTAGAAGTAGGAAGTGGAATTTGATTTATGGAACAGAAAGATTATTTGTGGACACAATTTGAAAGTAATTAGCAAGTAAAGTGAACCTTGGTAAAAGACTCCAACCATGCATACAGCACCAGTACCACCATGGGAACAGAGGCCCGTCAGTCAGAGCCTTGTGGTTCCCTTACTGTGTTGGCCACACGTAAGAGAAGAAAGCAAAAGCATTCTCTTCAATGAAATCTAAGAAGCACTTGAGAATTTTAACCAAAACATTGAAGGGGAAGAGTGCTGGGTCCTTGAAGATGGTTTCAATCAAAACATTTAAGACCTGGTGAGAAATTAGTCTTCTCTCATTATGGGTGAAGTGAACAGGGCCTTCAGAACCAATGAGCCCCTACACAAAGACTGTGTGTCACTCTTTCCCTTCCCCAGAAGGCAGGAAGAATATTTGTGAGGACACATGCCTATCTCATCCATTCACATGAAACAGCAGAAAGGCCTACTGCAACTGTGTGGAAATCAGTCCCCTCTGCCAGGAAGGTTCCTGCTACTAAGTAGATATTTCCCTCTCTATGTATCATTCAACCCATCAGAAGCCAACCACTATGTAGATCAATTCTAAGCAATGGCTAAGGCTGTTGCTCCTTCCCAGGATTCCTGTCCACTTTGTCCTACTAATTTATTGTAGGATGTATCTGCCTTGATCAACATGCAAGAATTAACTGGTCAGAGAAGAACTTTTTTTTTGTCTTTTGGGGACAGGGTCTCGCTATCCAATTCAGACTGGCCTTAAGCTCATTTTTGTAGTCCAGGCTGGTCTCAAACTCACACTGATCCTCCCACTCAGCCTCTCAAGCACTGGGATTACAGGTGTGTGGCCACCAGGCCTGGTGCAGAGAAGAAATTTTAATATGTGAGGTTTTCCAGCCTCCTGCACCGTCCATAGCAAAAATCAACCTTATGTAAGGACTTGCTGACAAAGGATTTGTCATTTCTACTAGTGATCTCAGAAGGTTTGTGTGAGAGTTACCGTGACTCTCAGAAACAGCACTACCACCAAACTAAAAATGCACGTGTTTCAAAATACATCAAGGAGGCTGTATCATTCAGTTTGTCTATAAATTTAATCAGCATTTCAATGTTAGCCCACTTCCCATGGTTACCACCTAACCCTGGAAAACACTACCCCTAAACACACCATGGTAAATCATTTAAAACATGAAAAAAGGCCAGGAAGGAGGAAAAAATACTCCACTCACTAAAAATAAAAATAAAATAAAATAAAAAGCGGCAGAATACATAATTCAAGGCATCAAAGCCTTCTTAAAAAATGCAATGATTGGATTTTTTTCTTTCCATCTCTTTTAAAGCAATGAAGCAGGTGCTTAAATTAGAGAGCATATCAGGGTTTGTTCTTCCCAGCTCCTGGGAATATGGTTTGAGGTTATATTGGCTGCAGCCTGGTGCGGTGTTGTTTCATGCTGCCAGAAACACAGACCTGTTGGGCCCTTCTTAGCCTGGTGTTTTTGGCAAACAGATACTTGGAGCCAGACTTTTCTGACAGGCAGGTCCTAGTCTCCAAAGGTGACTGAAGCTCTCAGCAGTAAGAAAGCCTCATCCCCATCCCAGCTGCTACTCACTGAAATAGGATACCCTCCTAGGATGAGACCTGGATTCTCAGGGCTCAATCCATCAGCTCTTACCACTCCCAGTGGAGATATCTCTTTGCCTGCCCTTGCTAACAATGCATGGAAGAGGCTGACACTAACAACAGTTCTACAAAGTACTGCCTATGGTCCCAAACTTAATCATGAGGGGATTTGACCCTGGAAGATACCAAGAAAAAATGAATGTTTTGTTATACAGGTCTTGCTTCGACTTGCCCTTGACCACCCAGCAG
>PVJA010005466.1:8342-41426 GCA_004027025.1 Myocastor coypus
AAAAAAAAAAAAAAAAAAAAAAAAAAAAAAAAAAGCAGCTGAGAAAACTATAGAGGAAATCAGATCAGACATAACCTCTGCATTAAAAAAAAATCCCTAAATTAACAGTGTCTGAAGTAAAGGGAACTATTGCAGAAAGACAGAGAGGAAATAATCTGAAGTAGAAAAAGAAAGGATAACTATAATGAAAGGCTTAATAAATGCCTCTAAAGAAAACATGGATAAAAAATTAGAGACTAGAAAAATGATGGAATCCTTGAATGAGAAATATAGGAAAAAATAAACTGTAGGAAGCAATTTCAAAGAGATATATAAGTAAATAAAATCTCAACCACAAGTTGGCAACACCATCTGAATAAAAGTGAAGATAACAGTTTCGGATCCTGACGACACAGTCACAGCTAGTGAAAAGCTAACAAAGGATCTCTTAAAAATAACCAGGATGTAGGAAAAAATAATTCAACATCTGCATGATGATGTAAAAATGAGTGACGTGAGATTAATAGGAATAAACAAGAAAGGAGTCAATACAAATCATATAAAAATACAGATAGAACAGCAGAAAACTTCCCAAATATGAGAAGACAATTGGACATTCAGATAATGAAGCATACAGAACTCCAAATAACATCAATCCAACTAAAAAGACACCTAGACATAATAGTCAAGATCCCAGAAATCCAGCAGAGCAATATTATACTAAAAGCAATGTGAGAAAAGAAACAGATCATATTTAAAGGGAAACCCATTAGAATAATGGCAGATTTCTCTTTACAAACCATGAAGTCAAGAACAGCATGGAGCAGAGTGCTTCAAGTCCTCCATGAAAACAAATTCCAGCCCAGACTGCTATACCCTACACAAGACTCTCTTAAGAGGGACAAATGAAATACTTCCACAACAAGGAACAACTAAAGAATTTCATGATGTCAAAGCCAACTTTACACAAACTACTAAAAAATATTTTGAGAGGAACCAAAATGATCTGCAAATGAGACCAGAAAGAACCCACCAAATAGAGCAACCAATTAAACAGGAGCAAAAGGAATATACAGTAGTAAGTAAAAGACTTGTCAATCTTAAGTCAATACATTTCAAATATAACCTCAATGTAAATAGACTCAATTATCCAATTAAAAGAAATGAATGGCAGAGTGAATAAGGAAACAAAATCCAATAATATCCAATGTACAAGGAACACACTTAACTCATAAAGAAACTCATAGGCTAAAATGTAAAGGCCAGAAAACAATACTACATGCCCCAGCACCTCAAAAAAACAAAACAAAACAAAACAAACAAACAAACAAAAAAGCAGAGGTAGCAATCTTGTTTGAAGACAGTCTAAACTTCAAAACAAGATTGATCAAATGAAACAAAGAAGGCCAGTATATAGTAGTTAGAGGAAAAATTCAAGACAAAGAGGTAACACTCATAAATACGTATGCAACCAACACGGGAGCACCAAGTTATATAAGACAAATCTTAATGGACATGAAAAATCTAATATGCAATACCACAGTCTCAACAGGAGACCTTAACACCCCTTTATCTCAAAACGACAGGTCAAGTGGACAAAAAATTAGCAAAGTGGGAGAACTGAACCAGAACTTGGAACAAATGGACTTGGTGGACATAAACAAGAGTGTTCCACCCAAACACTTCTGAATGCACATTTTTGTCAGCTGCACATGGGACGTTTTCCAAAATAGACCATGTAATAGAGCATAGGTTATGCTCAAGTATATGCAAGAGAACAGAAATTACTCCATGCATATTATCTGACCACAGTACAATGAAACTGGAAATAAAGGACAAAAGAAATCACAAGACTCCCAGAAATACATGGAAATTAAACAGCAATCTTCTTAGCAACCAGTGGGTTACAGATGAAATTAAATAAGAAATTATACAATATTTACAATTTAATGAAAACTCAAGCACAACCTACAGGAATTTATAGGATGCAATGACAGCAGTTCTTAGAGAAAAATTTATAGCTCTGTATTCATACATTAAGAAAACAGAATGGGGGGAGGCTCAGTGAAATGGCTCAGCAGTCTAAAGCACCTGCTTAGGCAAACTTAGGTAACTGCAGGGACCACAGTTTGATCCCCCGCACCACATGCTGCACCAGCCCCACCCCCAGGGCAGGCTGAGCCAGCCATAACATACTTACATACAGTTAAAAAAAAAAGAAAAAAGATTAAAAAAAAATACAATGGGAGCAAATAAATACTCTTACACAGCACCTAAATCAACTAGAGAAGGAAGACAAAATGAAACTCAAAGCCTAAAGATGGGAAGAAATTATAAAGATTAGAGCAGCACGTAATTGAATCAAGACAAAGAAAATACAAAGAATTAATAAATCAAAAAGCAGGTTCTTTGAAAGATTAAATAAAATTGGTAAGCCCCTAGCTAACCTCATCAAAAAGAAAGGACTCAAATTCAAGCAATAAGGAATGAAAAGGGTGAAATTACTACAGACCCAGCAGAGATTCAGAGGATCATTGATAGCTACTTTGAGAATCTTTACTCTCACAGAATTGAAGACCCAGATGAAATGGATAGATTCTGAGAAAGGTACAAACTACCAAAACTGAATCAAAAAGAGAAAAGAACTCTTTGTAACTCAGTAACAGTTAATGAAATATGAAATGTAATAAAAAGCCTACTGACCAAGAAAGTCCAGGTCCTGATGGATTGACAACTGAATTCTCCCAAGAAATTTACAGAAATAATCCCAATACTCTTCGAACTGTTCAATGAAATTGAAAAGGAAATAGTCCTCCCAAAATCATTCCTAGAGGCAAATATTACACTGATACCAAAACCAGAGAGAAATGCAACTAAAAAAGAGAACTACAGACTAATTTCTCTCATAAGCATAGATGCAAAAATTCTTAATAAAATCCTCACCAATAGAATACAGCAAATCCTCAAGATTATACACCATGACCAGGTAGGATTCATCCCAGGGATGCAAGGATGGTTTAATATATCAAATCTATAAATGTAATACACTATATCAATAGAGCCAAAGTCAAAAATCCTATGATTGTCTATGCAGAAAAAGCTTTTCACAAAGTCCAACACTAATTGATGCTCAAATTCCTACAGAAAACTGGAATACAAGGCCTCAATCTGATAAAAGCCATCTACGACAATCCAAGGGCTAACATAATTCTAAATGGGGAAAACCTGAAGTCTTTTACTCTGAGATCGGGTACAAGACAAGGATGTCCCCTATCACATGCCTATTCGATATAGTTCTGGAATCATTAGCTACAGCCATTAGACAAGAGAGAGAAATAAAAGGAGTAAGAACAGGTAAGGAAGAAGTTAAGGTATCACTGTTTGCAAATGACATGATAATTTACTTGGAAGACCCAAAAAACTCTATCAAGAAGCTACTAGAATTAATACACAAATTCAATGACTGTCAGAAAATATCAATTCCAAGCTAAGTCAAAGATGTTTGATATTCAGAAAGCCAGTGATGATAAGGTCAATTACCTATGTTATAGAGTAATAGTATCACGAAGCTTCTCTTCTGGAGGGTTAAGAATGTAAGTTCACAGACCAAAAATTAGAGAAAAAAGGCTACAAGGATTGCCAATATTTTGGCCTTAGCCCTTCAAGGTCAGGGAGGACTCAGAACATAATAGAACCTGTGCTGTAACATCCTATAACTCAGTGGTTTCCCAAATTTTCTGTTCAAGGAGATTATGGGACCACAGAGGAAAGGGATAGACAATGTACCATGTGCCTAAGGAGAGTCACCTAAATAGAAAACATTTTCTCAGGCTTTCAGAGAGCAAACTCGTCAAGCAATGGCTGTGACTCATTCAGATGGCTGACACAACAGTTCTACAAAGCACTGTATATGGTTTCAAAATAAATCCTGAGGGGTATTTGACTGACCTTGGGAGATACAGAAGTTCCATGCTTTGTTATACAGGTGTCGCTTTAATTTGCCCTTAACCACCCAGCAAAAAATGTTTAACCATGAGGCATAAAACATAAATATAGATTATTATGCTGAGCTATAAAAGGCTTAAATCAACAGCTTCCAACATTGCCAGTTCTGCCAATAACCCACTGCAATTATGGAATACTGGACTATGTATACAACTACTTTTTCTTAGTTCAATGGGAAATTTTTGTACCAACAATGATTAGAAAAATTGTCATATCTATACCCTGTGCTCTGTATAACTACTATGAGGACAACAATATGCATTGTATCCATTATTGAAAATGTAATACTGTGTTTTCGAAAATATTGTTATTCTTACCAAAAGAAAAAACAAACAAAAGACCCAAATATCTACTCGCTTTGGGCCACAAAAAAACCATCTCATTATCACTTCCATCATTCCTCATACAACACTTTATTACCAGTCTCTTCTTAGTTGTCTCTTCTGTCTTAATCTAGTTAAATGGCAGGCACACTATTGAGTCCACAAACTGTAGTACATTACAAAATCTGTTCATAATCATTTTAGCGGGGCTAGCTTGGATTCCCCTCCTGTGAGTATCCATAGCACACACAGTATCTTATCTCTCAAATCTGTTTGCTATAAACCGCATTCTAATTTTAGGAAAATTAAACTATAAATAAATGTATAATTTAGAACCCATGAAGTACAACACACTACCAAAAGGTGTGTTTGTATATATGGAATCCCCAACATAAAATATCATCTATATTAAGTGAAAGTATTGCTGATTACTATTCATTTAGTTAAGTGACAGAATCTTACAAAGTTGCCCAGCCCAGCCCAGCCCAGCCTCAACTTTGTAACCCTTGTGCCTCAGTCTCCTAAGCACTGGGAACACAAGTATATGCCACCATGCCCAGCTGAACAGTATTATTAAAATTTTACTCTATTACTCTATATTACAAATAGTAAAATGGAAGCTCGTCAAGATTATGAAAGCTTCCTGGTGGTGCCAAGGATTACTAGTCTGACAAGTCAGACTCATATACTTGTGCCCCCATTGTTAGGACACACCACACCGCACAACTGCCTGCTCCAATGGATGTTTGCATGTGACTACATTACCACCACATAATACAAAACACCACACAATAACATGCCTTTACCTGTTCCTACTGGATTAGGAGTATATGGAGGTGGAGGGGGTACACCTGGAGCTATGACATTGGCTAATGGTACCAGACCTGCATTATTGTAAGCACCTAAAATGAAAACATAATAAGAAAAAATACATACAATTAGTATCACTCTGCAACCAAGAGTTCAAATTATATTACTCAATGTTCTAATCCATATTTAATACTGTCACTATCACGTATGAGTTAGATGTCACATGGAAATGAGAGTGTAGGGTTAAGTGAAAATACAGACTAGTAAGACAACAGGTAATTCCTACTTTCCACTGGGTACCATTCCAGGCACAAACTCACTGAATGGCAAGGCAGGCAGCACCTACCACACTCAAAGTAAGCATAAAGTGCATTTACATTAAATGCACTAATGATCGTACTCAACACCAACCACCAAAAAAGGGCTATCATTTACCAAAGTGAAAAACCCTAACAATAAATGCCTAGAAATAATGTACAATTAATTTATCACAAGGAAAATACCCTGAGTATACTGACTGAAACTGCACACTAGCTGCTCACTGTGGGAAAAATCAAATCATCATAAACTCCATAAGGGTTGCAGGTCTCCTAAACACTAACTCTAGTACTTATTTCCAATTTAATAAACAGCAAAAAAGATGCTGAAGGACTCCTTACTTGGTGCAATAGTTGCGTGTGGCCGGCATGGAGGTATTGGATAAGGAACAGGTTTATGTGGATTGTATGTTGAAGGAGGCTAGATAAGGGGAAAACGTACAGCAGTTAGAAGAAAATCAAATAAGCTGTCTTCTGGCAAAACAAAATTTATCAAAATGTTTAGTCTTAAGGCTACTATAATAACAAGAGGCAAATGAAGAAAATTTCTATTAAGAGTGATTTCTGTCAAATTCCAAAGGCAGATCCTACCAAAGCAGACTATTTGTTTAATTCAGAAACCAATCATCTCCAATGAAGAGTTAGATCTTATAATAAGTAGGAAACTTCTCTTTGATCTAGCCTGTGTTAATCCAACAACTGCTATCTCCTCCTAAGTAATTCGCACAAAGTAAGGTAATTTTGAAATGTTGCCTACCTAAGAACCCTAATGGCAACATCTTCTTATTAGGAATTCACCTATCACTGCCATCCTTTTTGCAAGATAAAGAGCTTCATACTTTACTATTTGACATTCTGGTAACTCTCAGAGTATACAATGGATTAAGAAATTACTTCAATTCTTTTCTGAAATCTACACATCCCTTTTTCACAGTTGATGGTATTCATGTGAGAACCAGAATACCTGAAGCTAAATCACACTCTGCACATTTACCTATAGACAGCAGATTCATTTAGAGCAGAAGTGGTAAGAGATGAGTTTCTTTGTAAGTCTTACAAACTGCCACTGTGGTGAATGGGCAAGGACTGCGTACTGGCCTCTAGTCCTTCAACTCCTACAGTCATTTACACATGAGGTCATTTTCTCTTGTCCAGTTTACATTCCAGTCAGAGCCACTTCCTTGAAAAGACTTTCAAACACTTGGCTCTATTTTTGTTTTACTAACAGTAATGTAGCTAAACTAAAACCTTAAAATACCTCACTTCATTAAACACATGAACATAGCAAGAGAAAAAAAATTCACTGATCTCACTGTAAAATAAAACAAGCAACCTGAAAAAGGTCCATAACACTTCTAATTATACTGAATTGCCTAGGCCAGTGGTGCTGAACCTCTGAGGCTGGTTATTGATGCATCATTGAAAGCTCTAAAAGGTTTTGCAGGTCCTGCCTTAGGCCATTCTCCTGTAGAATTTCTCCTATAATGAAACTTCTCAACACAAAAACTTATTCCTTGAGTGGATAGATAAACTGCATTAAGGGCTGTCAAGACAGCTCAGCAGTCTAAAAAGCCTGTTTAGGCAAGCTTAGGCAATTGCAGGGACTATGTTTTGATCCCCGGCACCACATGCTGTGCCAGCCCCACCCTCAGAGCAGGCTGAGCCAGCCATAACATAAATAAATACATTTTTTAAAAAGATGAACACTTAGTGACAAATTAGCAAGATTTTAAAATTTAAAAAAAACTGCATTAAGAATTAAAACATTTTGGGGCCTGGCAGGATGGCTCAGTGGTCTAAAGTGCCTGCTTGGGAAAGCTTGGGCGGCTTCAGGGACCACGGTTCGATCTCCGGCACCACATGCTACGCTAGCCCTGCCCTCACGGCGGTCTGAGCCGGCCATAAAAATGAGTGAATAAACAAACAAAGGTTCTGAAACAAGAAAAATAAATAAATAAATAAAATTTAAAAAAAAAAAAAGAATTAAAGCATTTTGTCTTTTATTTTCTAAACATACTGGTTTGGATGGTCCAAGAATCCTTGCAGCTATTCCTTTGCCTTCGTTGGTATATTCTTCACCATCTTTTTTCAAAGGGGTTCCCTGTTTATGAATAAAGTAAAAAACCATAACTTAAAAAACAAGACAAAACCCAAATTAAAAAATAACCACACTATGCTGAAAATGGAAACCAACCTACAAGATGGCCTCCCCCATCTGTACCTCTCAGTGTTCTTACATATAGACCTGTCCCAGAAGAGATGAGGCTACCCCGTGTCACTAATGAAAAGGGTTGAGCTGTGCACCTATAGAATACTGTATAAACCATGGCAGTTAACTTCCAACTGAAAGCCATTTGAGGACCTGAAACTTCCAGTTGGCCTCTCTTGGACTCCATGAACCAAGAGAAGTCAGCTAGCTGCCCTGCCATAAGATGGTCAAACAACACTACGGGAAAAGTCCTTGTAATACAAACATAAACACACACACACACACCGCTGCTGGCAACAATTAATAACTTGGCAGACAAGTGAACGGGCAACCTTTAAAATGTTCCTGAGCTCCAAACCCACAATCTTTCAGATGAATGCATTACCTCAGGAAACGCTTAGCAAGAACTAACAAGCTTAGCCAATCTCAGGTTTATGATATATAAAAAAACAAAAATAGTAAAGATTTATGGTTTTAATCTACAAAGCTCTTTAACTGGTTTTTTTGTTATTATTTTGTCTTAAACATATGTATTTTTAATTTTTATTTTATTATTTTTTTTGGCATAGGGTCCCACTACGCAGCTCAGAGTCATAAGGATCCTCCTAGCTCAGCCTCCCCTTTTCTGGGACGACAGGTGTGTACCACTGTACCCAGTTTTGGTGGCCAGCACAGCATGCTCAGGGTTCCAGAGCCAACGTGGCAGGCAGTATGGAGGAGCACACTCAGGACCTTGCACTTGCCACCCAGGTGCTTACACCACCGAGTTATTTCCCCAATCTTCTTCAGTTATTTATTATTCAGTAAGTGACACTTTACACAAGTATTTTACAAAGTGGTTTGAGAGCACCAAATGATATTAAAAACAAATTTCATTTTTACAGGACTGTTCAGTGGCTTTACTATGCAATGTGATTCTTAGGAAGAACTCTGTGAAAAGTCTTTCCCATATTCTTTTTTTTGTCTTTTTGAGGTAGGGTCTTGCTATGCAGTTCTGGCTGGCCTTGAGCTCACTTTTGTAGCCCAGGCTGGTCTCGAACTCGCATCGATCCTCCTGCCTCAGCCTCCCGAGTGCTGGGATTACAGGCGTGCGCCACCACGCCCGGCTATTTCCCATATTCTTAAAAAAAAATGAACTATCTAAAAAATGCTGAGAATTTGAAAAATGTTGTACCAAATATACAACAGTATTTCTAAAATATCCCAAATATACAATAGTATTTCTAAAATATCCCAAAACAAAACAAAATCGTCTTGTTTTGTTTAGTTGGTTCTGAAGATTTTACCCAAACAAGAACTTTGAATTAATGCTGAATCCAGGAATTATGTTGGTAACGTGAAATTTCTTTCCTTTGCAGATGCATCTCTTAAATATCAACTTCCAATATATATCACTCAAGTCATGAGAAGTTTCATGTACAGTCACGAAAATGTGCTTACTGGGAAAATTCCATTTATGCGACTAGGTTTTCCTTTGGGATATGGATTTCCTGGGATTGTCCCACAAGAAGATATCATAGCATGGGGAGCTTTACAGCCCCCCTTGAAAGCCTGCAATGTAAAAAGGGAGAAAATAACAAAAATTAACAACAACAACAAAGTATTTTAGATATTGGGAAGCCCCACTAAACATATTCAATCTGTTCACATACAGGTGGCACTTACATGTCTTAAGTAACAAATAGAATCATTCTAAGTGGAATTATTAAAAAGGTAATACCCTACTAATAGGCCTTTAAACAAAGATATCTTCGTAACTGGTTCTATAAAATGTATACAAAATCTTATTATCTAATCTATTTCATTTCAACTACCAAGAAATAACGGAGTTCAGATTTATAATACCAATCTCATTGTACGAGTTTGGTAAGACAGAAAGATGAAAGAGACATGGTCTTTGCTCTGAAAAAGTTATGACATAGAAAAACACAAATAACAGAACACAGTGGCCATACAGCTATCCTTCTGAATAGGCAAGAATTATTAGACATAACGTTCAACATAATATTACAGTTATGACACAGCGAAGAAAGAGATTGGGTCTAGGCTATTCATTAGTGAATCCTAAGCTTCTGAAATGAAGCCTCACACATTCTGAGTTGGTAATATGTATTAAACTAATGAAAACTGCTACATAAATATTTCAACGGATCTGTATGAGTATGTAGCTACATTTATGCTGGATATGTATAAAACTGTATGTACATAGTTTTATAATTACATTAAAATGTGTTTTACAAGTATTTGCTACATATTTTTATATAGTTATATTAGTTTTATAAATCCATTCACAACACATAATTGTATCAGTTACATGATCTACTTCCCTACTAAATAACAAAAAAGACATCTCAACTTTTGGCTATTATAAGTCTTATTAAGTAAATGCCCTTATATAGGAATTGTACATTTCCATTTCTATAGAACAAATATTTTTAGTGTAAAATGTGTGAAGTTTTAGGCTAACAGGTATGAATATTTTAACAGCTCCTCAGCTTTACTTCGTGAAAAGCTGTATTAATTTATATTAATCAGAGACCTTTTCCACAAAACATAAAGTTCCAGAATATATCCAAGAAGGAAAATGACCCCAACAGGATGCTTTATAAGGAAGAAAATGATAGCAGTGTTGTTGTCATAAAGATTTTAGTCAAGAATCGAAGTAAAGCATCTTGGTTCAGATCGTGTCGCCACTCCAACAAAGGACTAAGGCAGAGTTGCCTTTGCTTCCCAAGGTTAGAGGTGGCAAGGATTGAGAGTATTAACTGGTAGGCCTGGGTCACCGACCAGCATCTTGCCCAAGCAGTCTTCTAATTAAGTCAGTTTACAGGCATCACAATCCTGGAAGCTTATTACTTTAAATAACAAATCAAGTTTTCTGGGGGCCCAGCAGGATGGCTCAGTGGTCTAAAACGCCTGCTTAGGAAAGCTTGGGCGGCTGCAGGGACCGCGGTTCGATCCCCGGCACCACATGCTGCACCAGCCCTGCTCTCAGAGAGGGCTGAGCCGGCCATAAAAATGAGTGAATAAACAAATAAAGGTTCTGAAACAAGAAATAAAAAATAAAAATTTCAAAAAAAATTTTTTTAAAAAAGTTTTCTGGGTTTGGACAAGTATTATACCTCAACTTTTGTAGATTTTAAATGAATAAAAGCTGTATTTTGTTTTACCATCAATTTCTCATAATCTGATTAATATAAGTCTGATAATAAAGCAAATTTGAAAAGTCAAGTTCCTAAATACATGAGGTTAAAAACAAACACTTCGAATTGTGGCCATGTGCTACCATGGGTCCAAGACATAAATACATGAGATTTGGAGGTGGCCAACTGACTTTTCACTCTTCAGCCTGTGTAACCTATTTGCCAGAGCTAACAGGAAGATGGTCACTTTTTTATTCACGACATTCAGAAAAACCAGCATGTCACCTTCATAGCAATCTTCGGAAAATTACCTGTTCAAGTACTCTCTTGCACCGTTTCTTCTCAGACATATTTATCCTGAACAAATCTTCAATGGGACGAGAATTCTGTGCATCAACAATATTCCTACCAAAGAAACATGATTTAGCATTTTTCTTAAGACATGGACCTGTACACAGAGGTCAGCAACTTTTGCTTATGCAAACATATGAGAAAATTTTTCCCGTAACACAGAGCAAATGGGATTATTTACTTTTTACAGGTCATTTTACTGTTTACATAAAATATTTACATAACATTGATAGACATAATTGAACCATGTGATTACTGTAAAGTCATACAGTAACACTAAAAATCATTTTGAAAGGAGTACATGGCTGTGTGTCACACTTGTGAACACAGTTGTTTGGAAGCAGAAGCAGGGGGAGTGAAGATTTGAGGCCAGCAGGACAACTTAACACAATTCTGTCTCAGAATAAAACTTATAAAAGGGCTGAGGATGTAGCTCAGTGGGGCTAGTGGTAAAGTGGTGGCCTAATATGTAAGGAACTGGGTTTAATCACTAGTGCCAAATACATTTTGAGTCTTGAAAATACACCCTCATCAAGAAGAGCTAGGAGAACTTTGGCAACAGAATCAACCTATGTGTTAAATGCATTAAAATCATAATTGCTCTAAAAATCAAGTTTATCTTATCCTCTATTTTAATGGGCGTGTATAAATGTGTAAGAAGCTTTAAAATACACGTTCTATAAATGAACAGCTTACACTCTTTAGTTATACAAAGAATCAGATCCATTCCTTTTCTCTTAGAGCTCACTCAGCATGAATGCCTATCAAATGCTGCGCGTAGTACTTTCACACAAGATAATCGTGTTTAAACTGCATAATCCTCCTAAGTAGCTATTATCCTTATTTTACTGAGAGAAATAAGGCTCAAAAAATAAAGGTACCTTGCCCAAAAATGTGTCAGTAAGCAGCACTTTTGACTCATTTTTAAAAGTCTTATGACTTTGCCAATTTGCCATTTAAGTCTTTTATTAAGAGTGTGAAGGCAAAGCAAGTTACTGCAATGCAGGAAAATCTGATTAAATTATTTTCATAAACTCTATTTTGTAAGTTACTGGGTATTCATGCACATGAAAAAATCAGAATTTATCACTATTCTTTCACTAACTATATTTTATCAGAGTTCTGGTTTCTTATATGGTTCTGAGACAATACTACATACCAGTAAGTTAAGAGACAGCTGAAACAGCTACAAAAGCACCCAAACTTGAACAAGATAGAAAAAAGAAATACTTACGAAGCTAAGAGTTCAAGAGCAACTAGCTTGTCTTTACTGAAAGTGAAACAGTTGAGGATATTAACCACTTCTGTTGGGTGAACAGCCACCATTTTCTATTAACAATAAAAAAAAAAATGTATTTTTAAACACAAAGCTTTCACACCAGGTATTCCCCTTTTTGGGAAAATAAAGATAAATATTTTTAACATAAACATCTTAGATGAAATACAATACAATTATGATGAAATAAGTATGCAAGAATAAGTTCCAGCAACTCAAAAGGAAGTTCTAAAAATATATAAACGATACTTATGCTTTTTTAATGATGCATTTCAGATAAAGATGAAATAATCTTGTAGTTCCCTTTTAATTCATTTTTCTCAATGTGTTAATTTATAGAAGGAAACACGGTTAGCAAGTACTTTCCTCCAAAACATGGTATTTATATATACAGGAGAAGTGAGAGGAAAATTGTATGTACCAGTTGGGGTGAGAGTAGGTGTGCCATGTATCAGCACTCCCCACAAAGAATGTGTGTTAGGGCTCACTAGTCATGTGAGCTAGGGAGACACTGAGGTGAACAGCCTTCTCCGCTATAGAATTTTCTTAAGAGTCTTACGATAACATGTACTACAATACTAGCTTTTTAAAAATGATTTTCAAAGTTTTATTCATGAACTACCAAAAGAATTGGGGCTGGCCAAATAGCTCAGATTAAAAGCACCTACAAGTAAGCACAGGGGTCAGAGGTTCGATCCCTGGGCCTGCTGTGCTGGCCTCCACTCCAGGGCCTGCTGAGATGGCAACTGAGACTAGGCATGGCAGCACGTGCCTGTAATACCAGCTCTTGGTTACAAGTCTGATCTAGTAGTGGGATCCTGAATACCCTGTAGACCTTTCCCTAAAATGAAAAAAAAAAAAGATAAAAATATGTACTCTGTGTATTTTTAAACTGACACCTAAAGATTTTCTCACATATAATTATGCATTTGTAAAATCCTTAGATTTAATGCATAGAAATGTTCATTATACAACCTTATATAATAAAATTACTCTTTAGTATCAAAGCAGGCAAATCAAACTATCAGAAAAGCTGAGAATTTAATACAAATTACTACTGATTTGCTCCACCATAAGCTCTTTTTTTTTTTTGTCTTTTTGAGACAGGGTCTCATTATGCAGTTCAGGCTGGCCTTGAGCTCACTTTTGTAGCCCAGCTACTTTTGTAGCTCGTCTCGAACTCGCACAGATCCTCCTGCCTCAGCCTCCCAAGTGCTGGGATTACAGGCGTGCACCACCACGCCCGGCTTTACTTATTTATTTATTTTTTGTCTCCACCATAAGCTTTTAATTCAGAATTTTAATAAGTAGGTTGACAAAGCAAGTGGGCCTCAAAGCTACTATGAATTTGTAGTTACAATAAGGCAAAACCCACATCAATACTTCTTACAGAGCTCTTTGCTCTCTGGTATGAGCAAAGACTTTCACAAGATGAGAGAGAACCCTTTCCTTTATAATAGAATTAACTGTTATGAACTGCTAAGAAGGCAGAAGGAAGACCTAACAGATCCTGACACTTTGTTAGGTAGATCAGTTCAGGTATTCAGAAGCTGCTCTCCACTGCTTCCACTAAGCCTGTCGATGCCTGGTACTTGCTAGAAAATCTTCCTCTACAGCAAGATACTCCTGTTTGATCTAAATGCCTAATGATCTAAGTTCTAGTCTGCTGGTACCCTATGCAGTGGCCACTAGGAACCTACAATCATTTAAAGTAATTTCTTTTTTTTAAAAGTAGTTTTTGAAACTTAAACATAGTTTCTCAAAGTGACTATACATACTGTTAAGTGTTTGAGAGCTACATGGCCACTGGCGTGGCCTGTACAGATACAGATTTCCATTGTCACTGAACATCACTTGGACAATATAGACCAAAAGAACTGTTAACTACAATCTGTTTTATGACTTCTTAGACTAACAATGAACAGATATTAATAAAAGATACATAAAGATATTTAAGAATTCTATTTATTTTGCTTGGTAATGAATACTCTCCCTTGTTAATTAAGTTATTATGGTATGTAATTTAGTTATACACTACATATTTATACCAAACACAAACTTTATAAATTTTTTTTTAAATGAGTACATGTGTGTAGGACACACATTGCTTGTGTGGAATTGGTACATGCACATAACAAATCTTAATTCATTTTTGATCCCATTTTCCTCCAACCCCCCCCACAAGTCCCTTCCTGTTTAAGATGTCATCCTACTTCCTATTATCTTTTATTCTGTTCTTTATTTATAATTAGAACTTTTCAGGAAATACCATGCAATATTTAAACTTGTTTGTCTGACTTACTTAAGTTGCATCCACTTTCCCTTGAATGACTCATATTTATCTTTTTACAGTGGAGCTATGTTCCATGGAATGTAATACTGTTTTCTCTATCTCAGCGGTTCTCAACCTGTGGGTCATGACCCCAGTGGGAGTCGAACGACCAAAACACAGGGGTCATCTAAAGCAATTCTGAATCATAACTGTAGCAAAATTACAGTTTTGAAGTAGCCACCAAAATTATTTTTTGGTTTGGGGTCACCGCAACATGAGGAACTGTATTGCAGGGTCATGGCATTAGAAAGGTTGAGAACCACTGTTCACCTGCTGACAGACATACAGGCCATTTAGTATTTGTTTTTTTGTTTTTCATACAAACAAATTACAATTTGAGACAAATTATGGAATACAGAGAATAACATTATTACTTAAATACAGCATTCTAAACAGAAATAACTTACTTACATGTTGTAATGCCTTCATTGCTTTTAATTGAGGCTCAGCCCAGGAAAAATATCTCAGTAAATCAACCACCTGAAAGAAAGAACTAGGTTAGCCCAAATGACAGTGTGCCTGCAAACATTTTTTAAGATTTTAGTACATGGAATTCTACTGAATATATACAGCCTGTGTAGGATTGATAGGCAAGGCCTCAGAATATAAACAAGACTGCCCAACAGAATTACCATGCATGATTACGTAAACATAAATCTCTTAAAATAACAGTTATCTTGGCTAGTAGCAGTCTAGAAAGGAAAAATATTAATGGAGGAAAAAGAAGGTATCTTAGTAAGAAGAGGAAATAACAGGAGGCTAAAAAGTACCAGATGAAAATAAAATGACAGCTTAGGAATATAAAAATACACTATTGTCTCTTCTGATTGCTAGGACAAATACCTGACACTCAAAATGAAGAAAGGAAAGCTTATTTGGCTCACAATTAATGGAGGTTTCAGTCCACACTCAGCAGGTTCCAAGGCAGTGACACATAGCAGAGAACAGCCATTCACAGTGGTGGCAAAGAGCAAAACAGCAAGAGCAAAATGGGAGGAGTAGCGACAACAATGGGCACCGATAGCAAGCCTGTCTCCTTATGCTGCATTCAGGCTATCTGCCCCAGGCCTGGTGTAGCAGTTACACCCATAACCCTAGTGGATCGTGAGTTAATCACAAACTCTACTACAAGTCCAACCCATGACTGCATGAGGCTCTGGGGAATAGCATTTCTACTATATAAAAAGACTGTATTTTACAAACCATAAAACAAAAACTGTCAGTCTTTAATATAATAAGTAGATTTAGAATATCTCACTTAGAAAATGGTTTAATAAAGTCTATAAAGACTTTGGCAAAGAAAAAATTGCACCACAAAGGAACATACAAATGTCACATATATACAGACTACAAATGTGGACAAAAACTGTCAACTGTAAGAAATTATAAATCTTTTCTAAACTTTAATTTTAAAAACAGCAAGAGTGCCTATGACTAGTAAAGCAGGGGAAAAGTTGAAAAGCTATCACTAAAAGGCAGCACAGGTACAAATCATAAGATAACCTTTTTAGAACTTAGCAGGCAGAATTTACACAGGTTTAGTTATTAAAGCTTTTAAGTTTTTAAGCTCTGGAGAAATAACAATTGGAACACTTACTAAGCTGGCCTGCATGTCCATCACTGTGCACTGCCAGGACTGCTCTCCAGAAGTCTGTTTCTCGTTCTACTAATTCTTCCACTTAGCATTTTCCTAATGTCTCTCAGAGACCCTCCCTGTGTGTACTACTACTACCTACAATAACTGAGACTCTCTAAAGTGGTAAAAAGTTCTATATAAACTATTTTACCTAAAACACTAGTCATCTTGTGACAGTAATAGTGTTTTATTATTAACTGTTTGTTTAGTAGCTTCATATAACAACAAATTTCAATTGTTCAAGCTTTTTTTATACTATGTAGTGAATTTTATAATTATTGAAGTAAAATACTATACAAATGAAAGTTTACCATTACAAACTTACACATTTTTAATATTGTGCATAGAATAACATTTTAAAATGCTATTTTTCTTTTCTTTTTTAAAACACCAGAATAAGAATTGTGACAAAAGTGGATGGGTTTATACAATATGCCTAACCTATAAATTTTATAGTCTTATGTTCAAATTGAAAGCATCTAAAGTTGCTAAATACAGCAAAATTTTAAAAGTTTTGAACTCATTCAGCAGGGTAATTAGACATAAGACAGAATATTTGTGCAAAAAGGAGTTATTTAAAAACAAGAAGTACCTGTTCACTAGAGAAGTATCCATGCACATATTCAATTGCTTTTAATTTGTATTCTGTCAAAACAGCCTAAAAAAAGAAAAAGAAAAGCACCATTAATATATGCAAGCACCACAGTGATATGCATATATAAAATTAGCAGAGCAACTTAACAGTGACACGTCTCTTTTGGCCCTGGAATACAAAAGCAGCTAAAGTCACTACGGTAACAAACATTCCACCTTCTCAAGTTTCATACTACAAAAGACAAATAGATGTGCTCCCAACCCACCCTACAAAAACAGAAAGAAAAAAAAAATTCTAATAAGAGTCAATACTGGTACAAATTACGCATAAATAAGAATTTTAAAACATCTCTCCAACTAAATTATGTATTAAGATTAAATATATCAGATATCACTTACTCATCAATTACTTATTGTGTATCAATTATGTGCTAGGTGAGAGAGAATAAAACAAGGTCTGAGGCTCTCAGTATTTCTACAAGGATGGAGCCAACAGGCCCTGACATCAATGTCTATTTTCACCACTAACTGGCAGTGTGGCCTGTGAGAGGCATCTCTTTCCTTTAGGACTTCCTCACTCATAAAAGCATACACCTATTCACCACTCCCCTAGTGGAGGCACTGTGAAGACTATAATAGTAAATACCAGATCTGACACCCAATAGATACTAAGTCATGTCTCCATGTGAAATCTACAAGTGAGAGAAAGTAGTAGCCTAAATCTAACATTATCTAAGACAACTGAAATTGTATGACTCCTTTGCAGCTATTTGCCAATCTCAGAAATGGAAATATCAAGCTACCAGTTTGGCTGCTATTAACCATAAAAAAAGTAAACTAAATGCAAGGCTGGCATGTACCTGTAGCTGGGTTCCATTCCCATCACTGTAAAACAAAACAACCCATAAAACAAAAAGAAAAACGCTAATCCTTTTGGTCTTACATAAAACGGTTGTATTTTCCACATTCCTGTGTATTGTTTTGCTAGGATAAAATATTAAGATCAGTTAACTAAACATTCAGGGTGTTCAGTGATTTAATTCTCACTGGAATGAGAAAAAAAAATGACATTCTGGGTAATGTACTACAATCAGTTTGCTTACCATTACTGGACATAGTAAAAAGACAATTTCTGGACTAAATTCTGGACAGTGTTGATGCCTGACATGTTCCAGTTCTTTCATGTTCATCTCAGAGGCACAGCTGTATCCTCAAGATCATCAAGCTCTGGAGTGAACCCAGCCTGGGACTTAGTATCAGGCCCCTACCCACCAGCTAGCTCCTGGGTTGTTGGGAGGACTGAATCAAACAGGAAGTGCTTGCTCACTAACTGATGGCTGTTTGCTCCTTCTTCAAAAGCACTCAAAGGCTTTTTCTGCATTTTCATTTATTTTCCTAAAGTCTTACTACATTTTTTTTTTTTTTTTTTGGCAGGACCAGGGTTCGAACAAACAACCTTGCACTTGCCAGGCAGGCACTTGTGCCACAGAGCTATCTCCCCAGCCAAAAAAAAAAAAAAAAAAAAGTTCTTCTGCTTTAACGACAATGGTTTCCTAGAGTAACAATCAGAAGTGACAATCAGGAAAATGTGTGCCTTGAACCAATTGACATTTACACAGTCTAAGAGGAATTAACCGGCAGTAATAATGCCCTTTTTATATGGACTTACGTTTTATTCCATTTTAATAGATAACTACAATGTTTATGTATCTCATCATTTGACAGAGCCTCCAAATATTGACTGCAGACCAAAAGTATGGACCTATGTTGCCATATTACATGAAAATAAATTTCTCCTCTGGAAAATCATAACTATTATCCCCTCACTATTATTTACCAAGAGGCATTTTTATAATACATAATAAAAAAAAAGAACATACACATGGACATTGTTTCATCCACAAGTAGAAAATCTGAATTCACAAAGTATTTTTCCATAAACATCATTTAAAAAAAAAAAAACTGCTCCTGAACAAATTGTTACAAATTCTAAGTACTCAACCAACTGACATTTTGTTTCAAATCTTAACTGGGTAACATGGATTTGTGTAAGTAGAAATTTATTCAAAAAGGAGTATCTAATGCTCTCAAATATGTGAAAATCAAACATGTCAAAATTAAAAGAAAAAAGAGCATTACAAAAAAAAAAAAAAAAAAAATCAGCAAGTCCAGAAATAAATTCAGCAAGAACCTTCTAAGCTGAAACAAACACCAGAGCACAAGAAGTAATACTTATGTTGCCTGTCGTCAAGAGATGGAAGGGTATAAAATAGGGACTGCCCTGCAAGCCTGAACAAGGCACCTGGGGTGGATGTAACTGCGGTCCATCGAGTTCTCTCAGATCTAAACATGTAAGTTCTTTCTTGTTTTTGTACTTGTGATACTGAGTTCAAGAATGCATTACAAAATTACTGCTGCCTGGTTTATGCCTGGAGGTAAGACACATACAAAACTAAAAAAACAAAAACTTACAATGCAGGAGAAATTTTGAAATCCAAGATATTATCTAAAATTCAATATACTGATGGTCATTCCCTAAGAAAATGCCTTTCAAAGAGTTCTAGCTGCCAGTCATTCTCCTGTAAATGAAATATGAGGAAACACTCCGAAATATTTAATTATATATCCAGAACTACAAAGACTTAAACATTGTAGTTTCACAGCCAAATAACTTCCACGACACCGTACTGGGTCTCAAGCTGTGTCAGCCTAACTTAGATTCGTAAAGTGTCTCCAGGTACAATCGTTTTACCTTCCCCGTGGAAACTCAAACCAATCCGGCAAAGGCAGGGCTGTGCAATCTACATAATCCACCCAAGAAATTAAGCTAAGACTAATAGTATACTTTAAAGAATCAAGTCTAATTACCTTTCTGATTTCATCCAGCACCATTTCAAAGGACTTTTTGTCCATCTTGATACTGCTTCGAACGAGTCTGGGACACTTTCAGTTACAAAATGTTCATCCCTGTTCTGTTCTGTTATGGCCAAAAATGTTTACGGCTGAAGAAGAAAAGTACTCTACAAGCAGGAGAAAAGAGGTAGAATATTGCAAGCTCCGGAAAATTTTCTGAAAACTGAGATTTAAACAAACTTTTTATTAAAAACAAAAGCTATTCCCGTTGGACTTCCTCACACAAAGCTCAGGACACGTCTCGGAACAGCTGGGTCTTCCGAGTTCCGCAGAGAAACCCGGAGACCGGAGCCGGCGCGGCGCCGCGCGGGCAGGCGAGGCAGGCACCGCCGCCGGGAGGTGGAGACGCCACTAGCCCAAGCAGAGCGGCAGGAAGCGGGGCACCTACGTCCCGGGCCCGGCGGAAGGCGAGGAGGGAGGCACCGCCTCTCAGCCCGCACCAGCGCCTCACCGCCGCGCTCCAGGGCTAGCAGCCCGGCCCGCGCGCATGTCCGGCGCTCCTCCCGACGCCTGGGTCTCGCGGCCCAGGCAGCAGACGGCGGGACGGATTCTTTGTTACCTAGCTTCCGTAGTTTCCGGGAGCGGACCGGGGCCGGAGAGCGCCAGAGCCGGGCGAAGGGGGAGACGGTCTCGCGTAGGGGGGCTCGCGAACACCTCAGCGCTCCCAGCGCCCGGCGCCCCGCCCGGGTTCCCCTACAGACCCCACCGGCTCTGGGGACCTTCGGTAACGCTAGTCGCGGTCCAAGAGGCTCAACTCTGCGCCGCCGGTCGGGGCAGCAGTTTCCTGAAAGCCCGCGGAGGGGTCCTGATGTGGGAACGCAGGCACCTAGAGCGTATGCCTGGATATTTCGAAACTGAATGTGGTTTAAAAGTTTTGCGGAGCGGAGAGAACGTTTTGTTAGTATCATTTCTTCTCACTTTTAGGTTTTAGGGATAGATTTTGATGGTTTTCATCATGAAGTTTAAAAAATAAAGGGCAGATGTGTAAGGCGTATCTTTGGGCAACCCTATTTTGGTGGCCACGAGACTGCTGCTTGCACCACCCCGAGGGGCGGGGAAAGGGTGGTCCCTGGATCGGGTTCTGGGCCCCCAACATGAGGCGGAGACCCGGAAAGGCACTAGAAACCCGGAACTGGCCCTCTCAGAATTATTTTGGTCTAAGTCAGTGCTTAATTTTATTCGGTGCTAGTGTCAGCGACTTAAGGGAACGGGTACAGGAGATATAGCGGGGCTTCGGTCTGGGGTCCGGGCTGACGCTCCGCAGCGAGTCGTTGCTGGCGCCGCAGGCTGCCTGGCTGGCTACAGCAACCTGCGGAATCTTCTATTGTTCGTCTCGTAATGACCAGGTTCTGGGTCTGCGTGGCCGGCGCCGGGTTTCTTACTGCATATGTGGTATTGCATGCGCTTCTTTGCGGCTCTGGGGTAAGTCGATTAGTGAGGAAATCCCTGTCGGGTAGTCTGGATAGCAGCGTTCGGGTGCTGCTTGGCGGTCTTTGTATATCAGATAGTGGTCCTGCTTCCCTCCTGCCCCAGCTCGTTCCAAAATCTTGGACTTGAGGCCGAACTACTGACAAATTGCCTGATTTTTTTAGTGTTAAAGTGTCCCCAGAACTCGGAAGGCTGAAGCAGGAGGATCGTTGGGAGTCAGAGACTAGCCTGAGCTATAAAGTGAACTCCGTCAAGGCCAGCCCGAACTACATAGTGAGATCCTCTCTCAAAAAGACCAAAAAAAAAAAAAAAAAAAAAAAAAAAAAAAAAAAATGTCGAAGTGGATGGCATTCTTTTTTCTCAGCTCCTCCTACATCCTCGAATAATTTACAGATTTTATTGTGGTCATTTTGGTCTGCAAACTTGTAAGCCCGTTTCTTAGGAATCAGTTCAGTCCAGCAAACTTCAAGCCCGTCCATCTCACGTGTTTTCTTGTCTAGAGGACAAACTGAATTGTAATCTGTTTTACTTAAGGTATTAAGGAACTTTGCATTTCAAGTTTCTTGGAGAACTGAGAAAGTTCTTTACCGGCTGGATTTGGATTGGCCTAATTATTCAGAATACTTCACTGGAACAACATTTTGTGTTGCAGTTGATTCTCTGAGTGGATTGGTTTATGTAGCTCAAGTAAGTGGGAATTGTTTTAAAACGTGAACGTAAAGGAAATTACAGTTTGTGTTTTACTGTACTAACAATACATTCCTGTTATCATACTTAGGAGACGTATGATAACATACATAACAGACATATATCAAAATATTTTTGTTTTGACTGTGATATTCTGTATATATTAGGTTTTGAAGTTTTTTTTTTCCAGACATTACTAAATTTCTCAACCTTTCACTTTTGTTTCTTTCTGACAAAGTGAAGATTACCATTTCTTAATACTGATCCTATTTAAAGCAATTATTTTTGTGTACCTTCAGAGAGGGGATAACATCCCCAAAGTATTAGTGTTCACAGATGACGGATATTTCCTGCGAGCCTGGAATTACACAGTTGACACACCTCATGGCATGTTTGCAGCCAGTACACCATATGAACAATCTGTCTGGATCACAGATGTAGGAAGTGGTATGTGTGTCTGTTAAATTACCTTACTGGAAATCACATCCTTGTCTTTGTTTTTGATTATAAATATTAAAATCAGAGTTTATAAGGGATATTTTCTCTTTAAAAGCCATTAATAACTCTTTGCAAACTTATACCACACCTGTTCTACAATGCCAGATAAAATGCTGATCTTCTAAAGGAAATTAATAGAATCACTGGCTCATTTTCTCTACCAGTTGTCTTTCAAAAGAAATTGTGCTAAGAAGCCATAATTGCTTTGTTGTCCAGATTGCAAAGAAACTAGTACTCAAAACAGAAAAAAGAAACTGGTACTCATCTCATGGCTTTGGACAAAGTATGTCTGAAGTCCTTCTCACTAGCAAATATTTTTAGTAAACAGTGTTGAAAAGAGAAGTAGAGGGCTTGGGAGACAGCTCAGTAGAATAAGCGCTTGCCTGGCAAGCACAAGGGTCTGAGTTTGATTCCTGGTACCAAAGAAAGAGAAAGAAATGATAGGAAAGGAGGAAATTTTCAGAGAAGGCAATTCAGTTGTACCAGTGAACTGACAAAGCAACACCAGAGAAGGGCTGGAGGCTCCTTAACAAGGAGAAAGATAGAGGATCATAAATACAGTATTTCTCATGTTCCTTGTCCTGGACATGCTCTTGATTTGAAAGATAGCCTCTTTCTCCAAGTTTCTGGGTAACTCAGATACTTTTTAAAAAATAAAACAATGAGATCTAAGTTTTTATAAGTCATTCCACTACCATACAACATGTCTTCTCAGAACTGAAAGATTTCTGGGCCACAGGTAATAGAGAAACCACTTATTTTATGTATTTTAGATGGTAAAAATTTGCCTGAAACAAAAAAAAAATCTATGCAATATTCCAGTTTTTTATAAAATTATAATGAGGTTTAATTATTTTTAGTTTTTTCTTCCCCTTAAGTCACTGTTCGAGATCTTGTCTTTGATTTCATTCTGTTCATTTGTTGTTTTTTTCCCCATACCCTCCCCCTCTCATTCCATTCATGTATTTTTAAGTCTTCCCTGATTCCCAGAAGTAAAAAGAGCATAACTAATCTCATTTTTTCCATTATAGCTGATTTTCCTACCAACAGATCTGGTTGGTGTTTTTTCCCCCACTTTTAAAAGGAATGGATTTTTTAAATGAAAACATAGTTGCAATTAACCATTTTCTTTAAAAAAACAAAAACAAAACATTATTTACTAGTATTTTATTTTCCTGGTTAATTCTTCAGACACTTTGAGATTTGCTTTCTCTGATAATACTGTTTCTTATTATTGCTGTGTACTTTAGCTTAAGTGTCCAAACCAAATGTAATAAGAATACACTTTCAAGAGTTCAAGTTTTAATAACTGACTCAGTTTATTTCTGACAAGCTCAGTATGTTCAGTAAGTCTTTTGCATACCTATCAGTTAGTTGTATGCCTTCAAGTTTATTTCTGTCAACTGCTTTATGATTTCATTTATTAGTGTCCTACTTTATCCTTTTACTTATAGATCATTTTAATTCAAAAGTTGTTTTTTCTGTTAGGAAAGAGAAGTTTATGGGTTAAATTTTGAATTTGTTTCCACTGGAAGAAAATACAGTCTTCTTTAAAAAAAAGTTGTTGGTTTTTTTTTTTTTTGGTGGGGGGGAACCAGAGTTCAAACTTACAACCTTGCACTTGCCAGCCAGGTACTTGCACCACAGAGCTATCTCCCTAGAACCCCCAAAAGGTTTTATTATAGAGATTTTTGTTGATCTAAAATTTAAGATCTGTGTATAAATGATTGAAATGACAACTGTTTTTCTTTTTCTTTCTTTCTTTTTTTCTTTTGTCTTTTTGAGACAAGATCTCATTATGCAGTTCAGGCAGGCCTTAAGCTCAGTTCTGTAGCCCAGGCTGCTCTCAAACTCACACTGATCCTCCTGCCTCAGCCTCCCAAGTGCTGGAATTACAGGTGTACATCACCACACCCAGCCAGAAATGATAGCTTTGAATGTAAATTGTTCCTTTTATGCTTGCCTTATGATTTTCTTTTATAAGCAATGCTTTCTCAAGGTCATGACATTAAAAAAAATGCTGCACCAGTAACTTTTTAAGCATGAACTTTCTATATGCATTAATATATTTTTTCAATTTAGAGTCTCCTTATTTTGGAGTAATTAAGATTTTAAATCATAAACAAATTTGGGAGTGATAGATATTCTTCTATTGCTTATCGATCACAACAACAAATTATCTGAGTCTATCAAACTTTTCTCACTAATTTGAAAATTTTGTCCTCTGCATGAGAATTGAATGTTCCATAGTGGTTTTATTTGTGAAGTCTACATGTCTGCCTTTATAGGATCCTATGGTCATACTGTTAAGAAATATAATTCCATCGGTGATCTTGTTCAAGTCTTGGGAACTGCAGGCAAGAAAGGCTCTGGACTGAATCCTCTGCAGTTTGATAATCCTGCAGAATTATATGTAGAAGACACAGGAGATATTTACATTGTTGATGGAGATGGAGGATTGAATAACAGATTGATCAAACTGTCCCAAGGTACATGGCTTAATTTTATGTGGTATTGTGAAATGTTATTTTATAAAGTAAATTTAATTTTTTAATACAAAGTATAACTGTGACAGAATTGAAATTGTGTATAACAGACTAAAGAACATTACCAGGAGAAAATCGAAAAATAGTTTGAAGAGACTGCCAGTGATGAAAAATTCTACTGCCACCAACTGCTTATACTTCACCAATTACTGAGAGTTTCATCCATGAGGAACTGGTGGAAGTTACAGAATTTATAGTCTTTGAGATAAATGGATAGCCTATCCAGTTAAGAATGAACTTAGGAATCTATAATCCCAGAGTCAGATGTCCTACAAGCTAATTAACTAGCCATATTTTCATTATGGCACTATTCTGTGTCTTTTCAAAACAGCAGTGAAGTTGGGTGAGACAATAAAATATAATCTATGGTACTGAATTTGCAAATAAAACATTTGAAAGATAGACTAAATTGACTAAAAAATAGGACAAGATAAATTTCATGAAGTACTCCTTGAACTAAATTGCTTTTGGTAGAGGGAGTTGGGCAAGGCAATATTTAGGCCTTATCTTATAAGGCCTCCAAGTAATCAGTGGAAAAAGATTAGATTTAAGGTGTGTTTGAAACTTATCTGAAGATTTTAGAAACTGTATTTTGCCTATAACACAGGTGCAGCTTGCATCCCATAGGTTCATCACCCCTGGCCTGTAGAGACTCTTGAAGTTTTTGCTATTTCTATTGATATTGGGGAATGAAACTCCTGACCTAAAAGGTACCTGGGACCAGTTCATGTTCTCTAAAACTAAAGAATGAATTTTAGCAACAAATGGAGGTTAAGAGCAAAATATGTTTATTGGAGGAAAGAAGGTGCATGTCTAAGAGAAGAACAAAAGGGGAGCCCTGAGCAGATTGTCCCTGGGAAGCTATGTCTTTCAGGGACTTTTGTAGAGTAAAGCCATGTACTGAGGTGGGTCTTAGGTGGTGATGAACATGGAAACTCACTTAGGTGGGACAAAACTATGGCTGGCCATCCAGTGAAATTACAAGCACCATTGCTCAGGTAAAGTTGATCAAATAAATACCAAAGGGGAACAAGTTACGCAGCAAGCAGATGTGAATGTGGGACAGGGTCCCATCCTTTTGGGAGCTGGGTTAGTGACTCTTTAGGGTTCTTTCAAGGTGATTGAAACCTATTTAAAATATCAATCCCTGATCAATGTCCTGATCAATGCCCATCTCTAGGGAAGTATGTAGCTGCATTTGTTTACTCTTGTCTTGAGGTCTGGCCCACAGTAGGGTATGTCTCTTCCAAAGTTGCAAAGTTACCTGTCTTCCATATATAGTCTCCTAGAGGGCCTGGCCTTGTCTAACTGCCTATAATATTTCAATATTTCTATCTTGTTTAGCTGCCTACAATAAAATGATTTTTGAAAGGCAAAAGATATATATATATATATGGTATTGTGAAATGTATATATATATCTATCTATATATATATATATAGATAGATATATATATATATTTAGTACAGCGTCTACGGGGTCTCACTATGTAGATCAAACTCATACTGTTCCTCCTGTTTTCAGCCTCCCAGTCTCTGAGATTACAGGTGCATGCCACCACCTCCAGTCTCAATCAACTTCTCAGGGGCTGGGGAGATAGCTCCGTAGAATAAGCACTTGCCTGGCAAGTGCAATGGCTTGAGTTCAATCCGTGGTTCCACACACACACACAAAAAAACATGTACTATCAGTCACGTCATTGTGCCTCAGAAGTGAGGCTGGAATGGCATGAAGAGGATGGAACCCCTGACCCTGCCTCTGCCTAACCAGCTGGAAAAGCACAGGTTTTATAAGAAACAGTATTACATTAGGTGTACAGAGCCTGCCAAAAAATGTATGTTCCATTAAGGAAAAGGAAAACTTGTATAAATACTTTAATATTAAATTTATTAAAATACTCTGAGATTAATACAAAATTACTTTGGCCTTTACAGGTACAAAAGGTGCTCAAAGTGGTGGCTAATACCTTTCAGACATTCATAGAATGGCAAACTGCTGCTCTATAACCTCAGTCAGAGTGTCCAATGAGATTGCTGCACATGCTTTTTCAATTTCTTCTTGAAGGATTGACAACGTATAGGGGGTTTTCTGTGGTATACAACAGCTTTTAGGGTTCCTGTAGATGATGATAACACCATATGTTGAAAAATTTTGTACTATTTTTCTTTAAGTGTGTATACATTTCCTTTGGCAGACTGTATTTCTTATGAGTTCCATTATTTGGAGGCTATGTAGTCAGTTTATCACTTAGTCATGAATCTGATCAGTAACAATTGAAGGAAGGTAGGATAGAGCAAATCAAAAACTTACAAATCTCTATGAAAGAAGGAAACATACGAAACAGGAAATAGATATGGTATCAATATATTAATTCTGTAGCCACCATTCAAAATCACTTCAGAGTGATTTTAAAACAAAATAAATTTACTTTCACTACTTTTGGGACTCAGGAGTCTCAAACTTATGGCCCCTCTAGCCTCTGTCTTACTCAGTCAGGTAACTCTCATCTCTGCCTCCATTTTCCCTAGGTTCCTTCTCTAGGTCTTTGTGTTTTAAATACTTTTACTTTTCCTTTTAAGGATGTAGGGCCTAACTCTAAATTCATGATAGCTTATTTCAGGATTCCTAATTTAATTTCATCTATAGGCATGAGAGTTTAGGATATAGGTAAATGTTTTGGAGGACCACAGTTAAGAATTATAGATTGGTTAACAAGGGAGACACACTGTAAAAACATATTGTGAGTTTTCAAGCTCAATGAAACGATAATACCAAATACCATTGTGGGAAAGAGGAACCAGTTTGAGGAAGAGGATGACATAAACTAAACGATGATTTTGAAGCAATCATAAAAAATTCAAATGCAGATAGTTCAAGAAGTAGGTTAATTGTTTGAAGCAGCATACAAATTAGGCAAGTGGATATATGAAGCCAAGAGAGAAGAAGTTAGTGGAGACAGAAGTCAATAGTTTTTTGCAATTTGAAAAATGTAACATACAAATGTAGAAGGCATTCTATCTGATCCAGTGACCATATATATTTATTGTTTATAGATTTCATGATCCTTTGGCTGCATGGAGAAAATGGGACAGGGCCTGGCCAATTCAATATACCACACAGTGTTACACTTGATTCAGCTGGCCGGGTAAAAATACAGTGTCATTGTGTCTGGACAGTTGTTCACATGTGTGCACGTGTGTGTGTAAGCATGTCATGATCTGTTTGGACATGTTTGTATAGACCGCTGTCTTGCGCATGTGTGCATCTGGATGTGAGTCTGTACGTGTTGGTTAGTGCATAGGTCTGAGCAGTTTCTCTGGAGTTGGGTACCTCTCCTATGCCGGATCTTGTGCTGAGGATTTCCTCAGGTATGTGGTGGTGTGTAGAGTAGATAAGGAACAAAACTGTGGGTACAAAAGAAGTTATCTGAAAAGAAGTGCTGCTTTCCTTGGGGAAAAAGTGTTTCAGTATCTTCACTTTGTGAGCAAAGAATGTATTGATCGAAAAGGGTGGGAGACATTATTCTTGGTTTTCAGTCTTGGGGATTGAGCCCAGGGCATTTGAACTGAGCTATATCCCCATTCTTTCTTTAAATTTCCTACTTTGAGACAAAATCTTCCTCAGTTGCCTAAACTGAGCTTGAACTAGAAATTAATCCTCAAGCCTTGTTTCTCCCCTGAAAATAGCTTTAACCAGCAATTGTCAACGTAACTCTCTCCTTTCCGTCTCCTTTACTATCGCATTTTTGTCTTTACCTACCTTCTAAGCAGAGATAGTACATTGAGGTTGCCTTTCTACAACCAAACTTCTAGTGAACATTTTCTAATTGTGGCTTATAATCTCCTTTATGCTAGTTGTCATGCCATATTATAACCATGTAATTGTCTCCTCTTATAGATTGTAGGTTATTATAAAGGCACATACTGAACCTCTTGCTTTATATCTTACTGCTTGGCATATAGTAGTCATAGGTATTTCTTATATAACAGAGCATCTGGATTCACAGTAGGTACACGAGGCTGCTTGCCAGTATGTCATTAGACACCTAATCTATTTCCACTTGTGATTTTGTGAGAACCAAACAACTTTCTAATTTGGATTTTTTCAGTGATAACCATGTATAAATATTTTAATCATAAGAAATTAAATGGTCATAAGAAATTAAATGACCAGATGAAATTTTTTTTTTTTTTTTTTTTTTTTTTTTTTTTTTTTTAGTACCAGGGATCAAATCCAGGACCTTTTACTTGCCAGGCAGGCGCTCATACCGCTGATGCTATCTCCATGTCCCACACTTTGTATATAAACTGAGCACTAGAAAGATAGACTTCTGTTGTTGCATGTTGGCCTTTGAACTTGGTTAATTATTTCCCTTGTAACTAAGAAAAAGTCCAAGTTTCAGAGCATGAGAACCCTATTCCCAGGCAAATTCTACATAGCTAGCAATGTCCCAATAGGCCTTGGAGATGACCTGAGAGCTTTCTGGCGTTACCGAGTCATAAAGATGACTATTAACATCTTTGTGCTGGTGCTTGTTCTACAGCAATACTCTTGGGAGCATTTAAAATAGTTTAACTTTTTAATCATCACCACAATCCTATATGACAAGTTCATTCCTTTTAGAGTTCAAGATTTGTTTTTTATAGAGAATTTCCTATGATCAAAATTTGTTGAGTATTAAGTAGAAAAGAAAATGTCAATCTCTAAGGCTGTGATGTTGAACCGATGGCATGCATGCAGCAGCTGGCTGCTTGTATCACTGAGTGCTCTGAGCCGACTCCCCATCATGACTGTGTAGTAGCAGACAGTTGTGGGATGCAGGCTGGGTTTCCTCCTTGGTCATTTGTCTGAGGTGCAGAACCCTCCTCACCTTTATGAAAGAATCATACATCTTTTCTTTAAGAAATGGAGAGAATTTCTTGAGAAATCATTTAGAGAAGTTATTTACTTGAGAAATTATTTACTTAGGCATCAGGAAGTCTGAAATGATACAATGAATATTTGTTTTTGCTTAGAAAGGAATTCCATGGCTACCAAATCCATACACAATTGATAGAGTCAGGGTTACCCTGAAGAAACAATTCCTGAATCCACAAACCCAAGAAATCCAATGAGTTTAAAGAGAGTTATATTATCAATAGGATTTGCCTTTCCCTCCAGTTCTTTTTTTTTCTTTTTTGGCCTCTAGACCTTGCTGCATGTTGCTGAAAACTGTTTCATTTGTGTGTGCCAGGAAGTTACATACAAACAGTACATAAGTGTCTTTTAGTGTGAATCTGACTTCCTCCTTCATACCATACATAGCCTCTTAACTTATGGCATCATATGACTTTCTTAATTCAGAGCCCAAGGGAAATATGTTATCACACTGTGTATGTTACTAAAGTCTCCCAGCCTTTGTCCGTATTTGATTGAGAACTTTAAACATAGTGTAGGTTTAATGATACAAGAATAAATAAATACTTCCTTTGCTAAGTTCCTAGGGAACAAGGCTGCTTTCCTTTAAATATCTTATTGCCTAGGCCTGGAACTGACAGGCTGGGGGCACTCAGTAAAGGTGAGCTTTGTTAGAAGAACAAAGGATCACTTTGGCTATTTGCTGTCCATCTTCTATGTTACTGTGGCCTACTCAAGTTTTAATATGTTCTCTGGGGTGTTTTAAGTAGTGAGAGAAACTAAAGAAAATAAGCATTTATTCTTCTTTCTTCCTGTATTGCAAAGCTTTTTTTTTTTTTTCCTTTTTCTTTGCAAAGCTTTTCCCAGTTGATATGCTTTTGGTTTCTCAGGTATGGGTTGCTGACCGAGGAAATAAAAGAATCCAGGTCTTCAGTAAGGACTCTGGGGAGTGGCTAGGAGCATGGAGTGACTGTTTCACAGATGAGGGACCTTCTTCTGTCAGGTGATTATTTCTTTATATTCAGAAATGCTTGTTTTAGTTGATTTGTGTTACTTCCTTTGATCAGCCAAATGAAAGTTCAAAATACTCATTGTAAATTTTAAGCAGAGGGTCTAGGGATATAGCTCAGTAGTACTACACTTGTCTACCATGTGCAAGGCCCTCAGTATCAGAAAAAAAAAGAGGAAATGGATTAAAATAAGTGAGTGTATAGAGAAATTTGATTTTTCAGTTTTGTTTTTTTTTAGCAGAATATATTATTAGGGGAATGAAAGTTCCTGTCTGAGAAAGCGACAGGAGGGGGGGTCCCGAGTGGGTGGTCTACCTCGCAAAATTTTTTATACCTTTTTGTTTTTTTTAGGTATTTAGTATAGTGTCTCACTGCACAGATTGGACTTGTAGTGATTACTGTTTTCAGCCTCCCAGACACTGGAATTATAGGTGTGCGCCACCACACTCACTCTCAAGCACCCTCTCAGAGGGCCCTGGGGGCCGGACTAGCATGGTAGGCCAGAAACTGGCTCCTGCATCTGCCTAAACAGGCACTTTAATCCACTGAACTGTCTGGCTGGCCCTCTGAAATTTTTGAATGCCAGCTAAAGTGAAAGCAGTTAAACTCTCAGTGCTCAATGGCATCTCAGTCTGAGAAATAATAAAGATATGTTTAATGTCTCCTGTAACATTTAGTAGATTTTTAAACAAATAAGCAAAATAGAAGTTTGAGTGTAGCTTAGAGTTCTTTTAGGTTTATTTTGTTTAATACTATCCTATTAAGGGGCCGGGGAAATAACTCAGTAAAATAAGTGCTTCCTGGCAAGTGCAGGGGCCTGAGTTCAATCCCCAGTTCTGAAAAAAACAAAAACAAAAACAAAAACAAAAAAAAAACTGTCCTATTGACATTTTTTATTTTAAATTTAAGCCACTCTCTGTCTCTCCCATCCCAGATTTCTTATATCCCTTACAGAATTAGATCAAATTTGAATTCTCATTGAAAGAATCCTTCAGCTCACAGAGGCCTGCTGTTATCAGCTCTGTAGGAAATACAGAAGTTTAGCAAGTCAGCACATGTGGTAAATCTGCTGTATGAATGGTCTTTCCCCTTAGATTCACTCCTGATGGGAAGTACTTGGTTGTGGCGCAGCTGGGCCTCAGCAGGCTGCTGCTGGCGGCTGCACCCCCTGTGGGGAGCATTGGCGACTGCTCTGTGATCAGCACCATCCAGCTGCCAGATCAGACTCTGCCACATCTCCTAGAAATTGACCAAAAGACTGGAGCGATCTACATAGCAGAAATTGGGGCAAAACAAGTACAAAAATATGTCCCTTTGGACACCCATGTGCCTGTCTTCAGTACATAGTGTTTTTTTCTGAAGGTATTTCAAGTGTCAGTTAAATTCCCAGATTTGTTAACTGTTTTAAAATGGACTTCAAATGCAAAAAAATTATTTTTATGTAAGCTAATTACTAAAAGATCTATCTGTATGTCATTATGTGTCACATTTGACCATTTATGTGACTCAGTTTTATTCACTAAGTGCATAAAGATATTTTATGGTAATTTAAAAAATGGAATCAAAAAGAGGAACCAAGACAATAACCAAGTTCCTAGACCTGGTAGATTAACTCTTCCTGGTTAAAAAGTAGGAATAAAAGTGGATTCCTAGGACAATTCCTTGAATTTCATGTGGAGAACTGGCAGGAAACCACCAGTGTGTTGAATGTACATTCAGTGGGCTCCTCAAGAGACTGTGAGGAATCTGGGGCCCCGCATAGCTGAGTGCTCCCAGGGGCAGAAGCTGAAGCTACGAATTGAAGCTCGCACTCTCAAAAATCCTGAGGAGCTGTGGGCCAGGCCAGGCAGGCAAAGTAGGTGATGGGTAGGTAGTGCTGTGGCAGCACCGCACTCCTCACTGGACCTAATGATGTTCAGGGTGACTGCAGGGAAGGTCAGCTCAAGCTTGGACTTAAGATCTCAAGAGAACAGCATGGTCCCAGGTGAGAAGTTCCAGGAAGTTAGACACTGGCCGTGAGCTTTGGTACACAGTCAGGCCTTTGTTATTACAGCCCACTTTGATGTTGCTTCTTTAGCTATAAGATCTCCAGGGCAGCCCTTAAATGGGGAGTAAAATGGTGGCATGTGAG
>PVJA010005466.1:41526-79052 GCA_004027025.1 Myocastor coypus
TTTTTTTTTTTTTTTTTTTTTTTTTTTTTTTTTTTTTTTTTTTTTTTTTTTTTTTTTTTTTGAGACAGGGTCTCACTGTGCAGTTCAGGCTGGCTTTGAGCTCACTTTTGTAGCCCAGGCTGGTCTCGAACTCACAACGATCCTCCTGCCTCAGCCTCCCGAGTGCTGGGATTACAGGCGTGAGCCACCACGCCCGGCTCCTCCATATTTTTAAAAATGAAAGAAGTCATTCCTAAAACTTGTCTACCTCAAAGAAATATCAGGGGTATTTATATGGAGATGTGCCAAATACATGGAGTCACTAAGATGAAAACTTCCCTGCCTGTCAGTTTCTATATCCATCCCCACTAGTCTGAATACTGGCTTCCTACTTGGAATGATTTTTCAGTTTCTTCTAGTTTACCATACCTTTTGGTAGAAAGAGACCACGTTGCAGTCTTTCAGGCCACTCTTGCCCTTTCTTCAGTTAGCTCACGCCTTTGTCACAGTGTCTTACTATGAGTGCTGCTGCATACTGAAGACCCGAGCAGATTCTGCGAGTTACCTGTTCCACTGGGGCTGTTTTCCAGGCTCAGGGCACTCATGTATTTTGATGCCTTGGATCAATACAGTTAGGAAGGTAATGGCAATAGCAGTAGCACACCCTGTCCTGTCTGCCAAGGCCATTGACAGGTGTTTTGAGCCACTGCTCCGGCTACATGATCTTTAAGGAGGTGCCCTGGTTTTCTCTCGAATAATATGGGAACATCATTTTTCCCTTCTGCATGGATGCCATGGAGACCATTGGTGCAGCAGGTGTAAAAGTGCTTACAGTCTGCTCTAGGTGTGCCCCAGGCATTTATTAATGGGTCTCTCTGTGCCATACACATGGGCCAAATGCAAGGTTTTATGTTTGTAGCTTTTATCAGAATGTATCCTGATGAACTTTCTGCATTAGGCTAGTATGATCAGTTGATTTGGATTTAAAAGAATAATTTGAGACTTTGTTTTTGTTTGTTTGTAAACCATGATAAGAAGTACAAATATGTCTTGAAAGGAATGTAGGTTAGCCAAACTGATTTTATTATTTTCAAAATGTTTTGCTTAACTTTTACACTAGATTTTTAAAAACTTGTGGAAATGTTCCTCTGTAGCTCACAAAATGTTATTGTTAGCATACTTGAAATTACAATATTTTGCCTTTTTCTTTTCGATGTGTTAATTAAATGAAAAATGTGTTCATTAAAAATGCACATTAAAAAAATGCACATTAAAATTATGGAAAGGTCATTATCATCTAGTTGTCCAATTAAAGATTAATTTTCTTTTCATAAAAGCAATTTATGGCTTCTTTCTATTGAAGAATTTCAGTAATCCTGTGATCACAGGTTGGTGCTGAGAGAATATACCTGTCTTCGCCATAGCAACTGCTCAAGAACAATAGCCATAACACTTTGCTATCGCAAGGCTGTGGACCTCAACAAG
The DNA here is from genome assembly GCA_004027025.1 of Myocastor coypus. Taxonomy (NCBI): domain Eukaryota; kingdom Metazoa; phylum Chordata; class Mammalia; order Rodentia; family Myocastoridae; genus Myocastor; species Myocastor coypus. The sequence continues at coordinate 42,991 of PVJA010005466.1, forward strand.
GGTCACAAGGTGACTAAGAATGTGAGCAAACCGAGGCAGTGCCACCATCATGAACGCCTCACCAAACACACTAGGTTTGTGCAGGACATGATCTGGGAGGTGTGCGGCTTCACCCCATACAAGCTAGTGGCGGCTCCCCATGGAGCTGCTCAAGGTCTCTAAGGACAAACGCGCCCTCAAGTTCATGAAGAAAAGAGTGGGGATGCACATCTGTGCCAAGAGGAAGGGTGAGGAGCTGAGCAATGTGCTGGCCACCAAGAGGAAGGCAGCTGCCAAGAAGAACTGAGTCCCTCTGGAAGAAAGGTTTGCAGGAAGTTAAACAAAAGACTATACCTGTTTTGATACACAAACAGGATAAGCTGATACCGATAAATACTGATAGTCACCATTGGCAGACAAATAGTATGGCTTCATTTGAGATGGTGGGTGTGTACAGCTGACAGAAGTAAGTAGCTAAGGTGCTTTTCTGCAATAGCAGAACTTTTTAATTTTTTTTATGTACTTTTATTGCATTTAATAAGAAATAACAGTGTGACAGTTTCAAAACTCGTTAGTACATTTCCAGTATTTGATACAGAGCAGAACTTTTTATCCCTCTACTTTCTAGATTTATTCCTGTGGAAGAAGAGGGAGTTCCAAGCGGGGGATAGGTTTATTTTTCATATAACAAAAGGAACTTCAACTATGAATTTGAATCACTAGAGAAAACATGGGTGCAGTATATGCTAACCAAACAGACTCCATAGTTTTTGTAGCTTACTAATAAAAGACTGCTTTAAAGGCTCTGACAGTCAAGTCCTAAGTTTTATTTTTGTGGTTTTAAATATTCTTCATTTGAAAGTAGGATAAATTATGCAGCTAGTGTTAAAATTGGGAATGTTCAGATTTCCACTTCTAAGGCTAAGACCAGAATCATAAAAAGTTACAGATTTATGACTAATTGTGTTCTATTTTCTGTGATGTATTTTCAGCAATAATCAAGTAAGTTTTTGAACATAAACCTTTATTCATTGAAAAAAATGTAAGACAATACTCAATATGAAGTTGTTTAAGCAAGGGTTCTCTGCCCTAGCAGTTTGCTGCCGTTTTGGGGAAAAAAAACAAAAACAAAAATAAACCTTTCTTACTCCTTTGTCTTTTAGTGGTTCCTGGAGATACAGTGTGTGTTATGCTCTTGAGACAAAAGAGGGCAGTAGAGTTCTGCTTGTAATAAGTAGTTCTTAAATGTGAGCAAATGTTAAACTTTTTAAAATTAAGTCTGTGTTATCTCTGGTTGAACATTTTCCTTTCTCTGCACCTTGCTTACATCCTTAGCAAGTGAGTTTATAGTTGACACATTTTACAAGGATTTATGGAAATTTTTCACTATTTAATTGGACCTTTTTTCTATTTAAATAATTTCAGTAAAGAAGCCAAAGTTGAGTAACTCTCTTGAAATATAAATGAAACCATAAGATTATTATGAGTTTAGTACAATGGAAAATATATTTATATTACAAAGATATTCTCTTTTTTTTTCTACTTGTTGAATTTGCCCCATAGTTGCAGATTATTTTATAAAAATAAATTAAGGCCAAAATCTTAACATGTGCTGCTATGTGCAAAGTATAATTAAGGCCAAATCATTTTTCTAATTGGCATTGATAGAGTAATTCCTCTAAATGCTTCATAACATGTACTTTTTTTGTATTCAAGAACTTAATAAAATTTGAGCAATGGAAAACAATGAAAAAGAACATTTCTTAACACTTGTATTTGTTCCATTATAAGCAAAGCTATGAATTCTGATTTTGTGTAGTTTAAAAAGGAAAGCCTCACTTATGTATGTATATATGTATGTATGTATGTATGTACGTATGTATGTATTTTGGTCTTTTTGAGACACAGTATCTCTGCAGGTCAGGCTGGCCTTGGGCTCACTTTGTAGCCCAGCGTGGTCTGGAACTCCCATCAATGCCCCACATGAAAAGACACATTTTCATACCTGAAGCACGGATATTCCTAGGTAGACTGAGTCTTTTGGATACAGTCTAAAAGGCCAGATTAATGTCCTTGTGTCACAAGAAGTTGATTCCATAAACTTCTCAGAGCCTGAGCATGGCAGCACACACCTGTAATCCCAGCACCTGGAGGCTGAGGCAAGAGGATTGTTGGGAGTTCAAGACCAGCCTGGGCTGCAAAGTGAACTCAAGGCCAGCCTGAACTGCAGGAGACCCTGTATCAAAAAGAAAAAAAAAAAAAAAGAGAAAATTCAGTTTCATCTACTTTACTATTTCATGTCCAGGAAAAAATTTTAATAACGTTGTTTTAATTTTGTTCTTAGGGGCCCGGTGGGATGGCTCAGTGGTCTAAAGCGCCTGCTTGGGAAAGCTTGGGCGGCTTCAGGGACCGTGGTTCAATCCCCAACACCACATGCTGCGCCAGCCCTGCCCTTTGTGCAGGCTGAGCCGGCCATAAAAATGAGTAAACAAATAAAGGTTCTGAAACAAGAAATAAATAAATAATTAAATAATTAAATAATTTAAAAAAAATTTGTTCTTAACCTTATAACTATACTTTGTTATAAAAAATCTTAATGTGTGACATTACATGGAAATTATGTCACTGAGCAATTTTTTATTAATGTTTTTCGCAGTCTATGTAAAGCAGCAGTTCTCAACCTGTGGGTGATGACCCTGGTGGGAGTCGAACAACCAAAACACAGGTGTCACCTAAAGCCATTCCGAATCATAACTGTAGCAAAATTATAGTTTTGAAGTAGCCACCAAAATTGTCTTTTGGTTTGGGGTCACCACAACATGTATTGCGGGGTCACGGCATTAGAAAAGTTGAGAACCACTGATGTAAAGGAATTTGTGTTTTGGTACTGATTCAGCTGAAATCCTCATGTTTACTTAAAAAACTTAGGAGCTTAATAGATGTTTTTAATCAGTATTGAAAAATTTCTATCTAGGTTTCCCCTCTTTGAGGTTTCCGTGTGTACACCAGTAAACATGCAGGTGTACAAAAATAAATGGGTATGTTAAGGGCATTAGACCAAATAACTTTACATGGCTAAATATAAAAGTCCTGTTACAGAAATTGAAAACTTATGGAAGGAAACCTGACATGGAAATAAATTACTTGGAAAAGTTCCCAAACCAACCACTTTTTGGCTGTGATACTTTTCGGGGAAGCCCTGGTTCTTACCTTGAGCATTTCTTTCTATCTCCAGCTGGGATCCCTCAGCCTGCTAGCACAGATCCCTCATCCTACTGGTACAGACTTTCTAGCTTCCACCACTTACTTTTGGGCCTTCCCAGGGCAGATGGTGGGCTCTAGGCCTCCTGTGGGAGGCATTGTCATGGGCTGTAGGCCCTCAGCTGGATTCTTGGGTCTTCAGTGTGTGGACAGATTTCTTACACTTTGTGTATGATTCTGTGGATGTTACTATAAATAATCTAATACAATATGTATCCTTCATTGTATTATTTCCCCTTGCAAACTCTCAAAATACAACATGTATATTAACAAGTGACTAAATGTGCACCCAATTTCCAGGCTCCATTCTTGCCCTGTCATAACTGAAGTAGCAAATCACATTCTTCAGCAAATAGAAAGATAGAAATGAGTCTGGGTTTTGTATTTGTGAACCACTATACTGGCCTGGTATTTCCTTATTCTAGACTCCTTTCTATCTGACATTATTAAAAGCTTCTGTCCCACCCCACTAACAGTTGTTTTTCTGAGTTGAACCCATTCCTAAGAAATAACAGTATTGGATGAGGCTCCATTAATTTAGAGAGTGACGTTTTTTTTTGTTTTGTTTTGTTTTTTGTTTTTTTGTCTTTTTGAGACAGGGTCTCGCTATGCAGTTCAGGCTGGTCCTGAGCTCACTTTTGTAGCCCAGGCTGGTCTCGAACTTGTACCAATCCTCCTGCCTCAGCCTCCCGAGTGCTGGGATTACAGGTGTGAGCTACCACTTCCGGCTAGAGAGTGACTATTTTTAAGAATCCATATCTAAGAGTATATCCTTTCATAAGATTTTGTCCGTTTTTTTAATTTGTAGTCCTTCCCTTTCTTTTGTGACATGTAATTTCCATGTCAAATTTATGAATTTTTCGCATTACCAGTTATTCATTGGTGGAAGAGAAAAGGTACTAATTTTTGATATATCTATGTACCTCAATAAATTATTTCTCATTTTAATGAGCTATCTAATTTAGGTTTTCTAGCTATATAGCTCTGAAAATAAAGATAACTACATATCTTTCAGTATTTTTGCTGTTTTTAAATTTTAAAAACATTAGCTATACCATTCATAACTATGTTCAAAAATAATAAAGGAATCCTTATATTTTTTGTTTTAATAGTGGTATCAGTATTTCACCTAGTTCACCAATTAGTATATTGTATTTATTTATTTATTTATTTATTTATTTATTTAGTATTTTTAGGGAAGGGTCTACAGGGTATTGAGGGTCTCACTGCAAGATTGAAGTCATAGTGATCCACCATAGCCTCCCAAGAGCTGGGATTACAGGTGTACACCACCACACTCAAGTCTCAATTACTGTCTCAGTGTTCCCTGGGAGTGGGGCAGGCATGGTAGGCCCCTGTGCCTGCTTGCAGGTGCTTCAATATGATGTTTAAGTTTGGGAAATTTTGTCCTTTTAACCTTTTAAGGTTTTATTTTAATTTCATAAAATGACTTTTAGTTTTGATTTATTCAGCATGTTAGTATAATGAATTTTAACAAATTTATGTTTTACTACTAGAAAAAATTTCCTTGATTATGTAATGTCTTTCTTGAAATGTTTAATGCTGAAGTGAAGAGGGCAGTATAATTCTATTCGTATACATCTTATTATGTTCTACCTATGTCCAAAAGGAATTATGAGTTTCCTTACAATAAAATATTAGGATACATTAAGATAGAAAGAAGCATGTCATAAATTGTATGGAAGAGGAAGCCGGGAGTGGTGGCACACACCTGTAATCCCAGCACTTGAGAGGCTGAGGCAGGAGGATCAGTGTGGGTTCAAGACCAGCCTGAGCTACAAAAATGAGCTCAAAGCCAGCCTGAACAGCATAGTGAGACCCTGTCTCAAAAAGACCAAAAAAAAAAAAGAAAGAAAAATTGTATGGATGGGGGAGTAAAAGTACATAATATCAAACCTGGTTTAATAGCAGTTACAGTAAGCATTAAATTACTTCTGAGTACCTGTGAAAGAAAACTGTAGATACATCATTTTTACGTGATAAAAAAGCAAATACACCCATTCTTTAGAGAACATTGTTTTTCCTATTTATATTGCATTCATCCTTATAGGGGAAACAAAATAGCATGTCTTAAAAATTACTGTAGCATGAAGAAATTTTGTGTGAGGAAGAATCACAGATAATGTACAAAGCCTTTAAGCGAGCAATGCGTAAGCATTCATACTTGGCAGTACCCACCAATGCTGGCACGCGTGATCTCATAGAAGTGAGAGTAGCAGGGCCTGCGTCTCTTCCCATGTGGTAGCCTCTACCTTGTGTTGTGATTGACTGTGGCTTGTGTGTCTGCCGTGCTGAATTTTCTTCTATATTTTAAATATAAATTTGAATTGTCATATATGGCTTTGAGCTATATTGGATAGCACAGAAGCATAATAGGTGACTAGATTTGTCATGATAATAACACATATTCGTTTATCTTTATAATTTGTCCTCCTTTTGATTCCTCCCTCAGCTAGACTGAGGCTCTGTTATCAGAGCTAGTTTTACTAAAAGACCCACCTTCCATAGACATGAAGGGCAAGTGAACAGATATTTATAATGTGCTTTCCTCAAGATACTCCTTTTCCCTGGTAGGTAGCTTAATACCTACTTGCCAGATGAGAGACCAGGATGTCTGTCACAGGAGAACCTTGTGTATGCTGGCAGTCGCTCCTGGCTTTTGTCTGAACCATGTCCAGCTTGTGTTCATATGACGGTCATTCTGACACTGAGAGCCCAACACTGTTCTCTCTGATGTCCTTGGAAAGCCCTGTCTGGGACAGTTCCTGGTTTTTTGTTTTATTTTTTTGTTTTTGCTGTTTGTTTGTTTTTTATTTGGTACAGGGTCTTGGATATACCGCTACACCACTCAGATGCGTAGTGATCCTTGTGTCTCAGCTCCCGCAGTGTTGGCATTTCAGATGTATGCTACCATGTCCAGTTTCAGAGGCTGATACTACATTCCTGGGCTTCAGGGGCCAACACAGAATGTGGTACTGGGGATCGAACCCTGGTGTTTGTGCTTGCCAGGCAAGTGCTTAGACTGTTGAGCTATCTACTCAGCCCCTCATCCCTGGTTCTTTGACTGGAAAGCACATTCAGTCCACCATCACAGTAAGAAATGTGTTTAAAGGATTTAAATTAATGTTTAAAGATGTTGAGAATTTTTATAATTCTTTATTCCTAGGTCACATATATCACCTTTAAGTTTTCCGGCAAATGCGGGAGTGCTCCCTTCAGAGGAAACAGCAGGAAATTGGGAAGGCACCTCAGTCTGCCAGGAGGGAGGAAAACTTATAAAATTTTCTCTCTGGCTGCTGGTTTGAGCCATTTGGGTTATTGCTTGCATTGAAAGCTATGTCAAGGGTAACTGAGCCCAGTTTCTGGTATGACAAAATGAAGTCTCTATTCAGAGTAAGTAGGTGCTGAAGTGATGTAAAATTGTAAGGATTTTACCCCTCTTCTGCCAAATCCTGGAGACCATGAATTCTTCAGTGTGACTCACCTGCCTAGAAATTTGGAGTTGCAAGTGAATTTTAAGTTTTTCCTGTATCCATGTGACCTTAAGAGGCAATAGACAGCAAGGACCAATAAAGAAGTTCTTTTGTGGTATGAACCAAAAGGACTTTCTTAACCCTCATGCTGGAATACAAACAATATAGATCTGTATCTGCTGAATCACTACTAAGGTCATTTCAGCAATGAAATATGTAAAAGACTACAGTGTCTTATACCCAGCCACTTGGTGATTTTGATTTGGGGGTAACTCCCAGAATAAGGCTGTCAGATTGAGTTAGCTACAGAAATGTGTATAACCAAGCTGACTTGTGAGTAGGGTATTCACTGTCTTTTAATTTCAACTTTTACAAAGTATCTACCCATCCCTTCCAGTGACTTTCATTTTCATATGATTAATATTGGATTCCCTATTTCTGAGAGTAGTTATAAAGCATTTAGTTGTTGCCTGAGGTGGTTCCTTAAATCTAATTATGAAATCATATTGCCAGATTTCAGGGAGAAATGTTCAGTTGATATTTTTTAGTACATAATCTGCAAGGTACTGAGGATTTTTTGTTTGCTTTTTATTTATATTTAATTTTTAAATGTAAAAAACCCCACTTTTCATAATTTTTAGACATAGTTTTATGTTCATGTGGTTATGTAACAGATCTTTAGAATCTTGAACTTGTACTCATGCCCATCCCTCCAGTTCCCAGCCACCAGCATTCCACTTTTTGTTTCCACCATTATGACCATCCTGGAAATGTCCTATCTCTGTGCTACTCAATCTCTGTCCTTTTGTGATTGGTTTATCTCACCCTGTGTAAGGTCCTCAAGCTGCATACTGTAACACGTGGCAGGATTTCCTCATGTGGAGAGGCTGTTCAAATGTTCCCGTATGTGTCCACGTTGTCTTTTGAGTCCCTTCATCTGTCAGTTGAAACATCTGGTCTCCTTCCTCTTGGCTGCCATGACTGGTGTGTCAGTGGGTGCGGAGGTGCAAATTCACCTTTCATATCTTGGCTTCAGCTCTTAGATGGTGTACCCAGAAGTAGGACGGTCGGGTCATGTGATGATTCTACTTTTAAGTTTTGGTGACACTCCATCCTCTTCTGCACAGTAGGTGCACTGTCCTCCAGTCACCCCAGCAATGCACAGGAGCTCTTTGCACCCCTACCAGTGCTTGTTATTTTCTGGGCTTTCACGATAGTAGTGATCCTAGGGAGCATAACTTTTCTGTTGATGATTATACTTTGTGAGACTTTTCAGAATAAAGTAATGATTGACATTAATTGAATACTTCTTGGCAAGCACTGTTTTCTTAATAGTCTTTTAACTCTTCATTATAGCCCTTCAGGTAAGTGGCATTACTTACCTAACCTTTGCATATAAGAAAACTGTTGCATCAAAGATAAATGTGTTCCCCTGGTAAATGGCTGAGAAGAGACTCAGGCTCTGGGAAGTCTGGCTCCAGATCTGTGTGCAGCCACTCTTACAGTTTGCTTCTGTCCTAGAGAGACATACACAATTGTAGTGGACAAATGTATGACCATATTACAGAATAGCTACAACTGTGGTGTTTATCCACTAAATAACAAAAATTTAGAGTTACAAAATGTAAATGAGTAAAACATAATTTACTTTTATGTAGCCTTTAAAAATAATGAGTATAATAGGGATTTAGTTAGGATATAACATGAATTGGGGAAGAGCACCAGGAAGGTGAGACTGTGGGAAGGTCCTTATGGTGATTTGTTTATAACTAATAATAGAATATATAATATTCTGCCCATACCAGATACTCTCTTATGCACCTTCTGTGATTGTCTTGTTTAATCTTTACAGAAATCCTGAAAGTAGATATTGCTGCTACTCTCATGTACACCCAAGGTAGCTGACTTTGAGACCACTGAAGGTTGAGGACTCAGCAGTAAATAAAGAGCATTTAAGACCAAGCACTTGATCTCCAGGGTCTTCATGTTGAGCTAATGGCTTAGGCATCATATCAATAAATTCTAGAAAAAAACAATACTAGTGGTACTTTTGGGAAGTAGAATTATGGGAAAGAAAATAATTTTTTAAAGCATTCTGTGTAATTTTAAAGATTTTTCACTTTATTGTTTCTACCATCCCACAAAATAAAAGGGCTGAATGAACTCACCCTTACAGATTGCAGCCGTCCCACGTCAACAGCTTTGGGCCTTCTTTAGTCTCCCAATCTCCCTTTCCTCCTTCCTGAAAGCCCCTGCATTCGAGGATCCCTAATCGATACATATTCATAATTTTTATAAGAGATTTTCATTGGTAAATATAAAATTGACTATACGTGCATGTCTAATTGTATTCCAAATTACATTTCCTTGAAGCACGTTTCTCAAGGCCTCCAGGGTTGCAGATTCCCCTGGCCTTGGGCATGCCTTGCTGATGCTCTGGAACACCTCCACCTCGAGGCTGTTTGCTACCCTTTACGCTCATTCCGCCAGGTCCAGTCCAGTGAAACAAATTATCACCCAAATGCTGGTGACAGCGCAGTTACCATCTGTGGCTTGGAGTGCTCTTCTGTGCTCTTGATGTGCAGAGACAGCTACCTCCATGGCATTGCCATTTGCACCCATAATAGTTATTTCAAAGATACACATCCGGAATAGACACGATTCTTCATTCTCCATCTCAAGTATAGAACAGTGCTGGCGTTCATGTACCCAGCCACTCCTCTACCTACCTGAAACCCTCTTACCAGATCTTTACTTGGCTCCATGTGTTCTTCAGTGTCCTGCTCAGATACAAAAGAAAGGCACGTACCTATGTGAGTCAGTGCTATTGTCTGGTTCCTGACTACCCTTCAAAGCCCATATTTCCAAGGCTTGGTCCCAACGTGTTGCACTATGAATTGTTGGTGGGTCCTTTAAGAGATGTGGTTTGGTGAGAGGAAGTCAGGCCATCGAATGCATCCCTTGAAACTGGAGCTGCACCTTCCTCTCCTTTGCTCCTAGCTGTCCTGAGGTGAGCAGCTTCCACCAGGAGGTACTTAATACTGTGTTTCCACAGGATTTGGGCTACAGGAGCTAGACTAAGACTTCTGCAACCACAGGCATGGCAAAAACCTAAGGAAATCAACATAAAGGGTGAAAGGGTTTATTTGGTTCCCAGTGCCAGAGATTCTAGCCCCAGCATCATCTGGTCCTGTTGGCTTTGCCTTGGCAAAGCCGTGAGTGTGGGCTGCAGCCAGCTGCTCATCTTAGAGAAGGAAGCAAGCAAAGCAAGGGGGAGATCCACATTCTGAAGCCTGACCTCTTCCCCTTAGTGTCACCTCTGTAACGTCCCACTACCTCGCAATAGAGAGCTTGGGTGGGAAATACGGCTTTCTCAAGGTGTGTCCTTAACTTCCGCTCTGAATACATCTGCACTCCTGTCTTTCACTGTTCTTTCACCCTACTCTACTTCTTACAATTCTCTGATACTGCTCATTTATTTTTAACTTCTGTATCACCTACCTCTTTCACTGGAATGTCAGCTTTGTCACTGCAGATGTGACATTGCTTGGGTCAATGTCATAGTAGCACAAAGTAGGTGGTCTGTAAATATTTGTCAGGTATCAACCATACCAGTGAATCGGATTGCCTTATATGATGACTTCATTCTCCGTTCACTTTCTCATAGTTGAATAGGCTAGCATATGGTTAACCAGGGTAAGCATTTCAGGCCAGAAGATCTCTCAATGTATTTATGTGGTTTCCATTTCAGTCTAGCGTATGTTGACTCTGGCCTATTTTCTGGACAGTCTTTTCCTTTTTCCTTATCTTCGTTACTGTTTCACTCTTTTCCTGCCTCTGCGTGAGTTTTTGTTGTTGTTTTTAGAATCACAGGTTTCACTACATTATTCAGGCTCATATAGTGACTTTCAGTGTTGTCTTCTCTTTTGTGTCTTGTTTTTCTTTGTAAGACTATGATTCTGAGGCTGTTCTCACTTCCTTCTCATTTGAATATATACAAAAACCCTTTGTCTTTTTTCTCAGGTATGGAAACACTGTTTGAATTGTGAAAGAAACTCCAAAAATACCCTGAGTGTTTCTTTTTAGAAATTCACTCCAGAAAGTCATTTTTCTCATACCTAATGATTTGGGCACATGCAACTGTCATTTGGTGAAACTGTGGAGACAAGAACCATTTCAACCTTGAAAAGAACAACAGCACAGGGGCTTGTAATCTGAACTATTCCTCCTTCTCGCATGATATCCAAATCCTCTTTCTCTGATTACTAACTTATATGGCTAGAAAGAAAAGTTTCTTTCAAGGAGAGAATCCTGGATTCTCTGGCTGTTTGAGGCGGCCACAGGTGTTTTTGACAGGAGGTGGGAGACCTGATAACAGAAGAGAGAAGTCAGGGTAATCGTGAAGGCAGAGTGTAGGGTAAAGAAACCCCACAGTAAGGAATGTCCTCAGCCACAAGAAACTGGAAGAGATGAGTGGATTCCTCCCTGGATTCTCCAGGTATGTTAAATAAGGACGGGCGTGGATCTTGATTTTTAGCTTAGCAATAACTAATTTGTGACTTATAGCCTTTAGTGTTGTGAAAATAAAAATTTACCACTATGTTTGTGGTTATCTGCTATAAAAGCCAGGGAAACTAATGCAGATTTGGTACCTAGAATGGAGTTCTGCTGTAACAAACACTGAAAGGTGGAGCTAGACCTGGACTGGATAACACATAGAAGCTGGAAGAATTTTGAAGAACATAAGGGGAAAAGCTTAAGTGGCCTTGAATACATTGTTGGTGGAAACCCAGACCTTCAAAAAGGCTCAGAAAGAAATGGAAACAGTAGCAAAAATCTGCATTGTCTATGTATTATATCAGTATAAATAGATTCCAGTAAATATCTGAATGTTAAATTAAATGGAAAGAAGCAAGTCAATCTAGAATTCTACACCCAACAGATATTTCTCTTTCTTTCTTTCTTTTTTTCTTTTTTTCTTTTTGAGACAGGGTCTCACTATGCAGTTCAGGCTGGTGTTGAGCTCACTTTTGTGGCCCAGGCTGGTCTCAAACTCTCACTGATCCTCCTGCCTCAGCCTCCCAAGTGCTGGTATTATAGGCATGAGCCACATGCCTGGCTCCAGCAGATATTTCTTTCAAAAATAAAAGCAAAGATATTTCAGGGAAGGAACTATTTTTGTTGTTGTTGTTTGGTTGGTTGGTTGGTTTTGTTTTTTGACACAAGGACCTTTTATGTAGTTGAGACTAGCCTTGAATTTGCTATGTAGCCTAGGCTGGCCGCAGCCTCCCTAGTGTTGGGATCACAGGCCTGGGCCCCATGTCCAGGAAGGAAGGATCTGTTGAGACTGTTCATTGCCATCACTTCTGTATTTACAAGAAATATACATCTATTGGTCAAAAAAATGACACTCTTGGAAATGTGGATGTCCACAAAGAATAAAAAGGGCCTAAAGGGGCCAGGGAGATAGCTCAGAGGCACAAGTACCTACCTGGCAAGTGCAAGGTCCTGAGTTTAATCCCTGGTTCTGAAAAAAAAAAAAAAAAAAAAAAAAAAAAAAAAAAGAATAAAGGGCCCAAAATGTTAAACATGGGGCTAAATATCAAGGATAAGTTTTCTTTTTAAAAATGTTTTTTTTAAGTTGAATATCCACTTAAAATTAATTACCCGAGGTATTTATACAACATGTAGAAGTAAAAAGTATGTCCAAAATATCACAGCAGGTGAAATACAGAAAGTGCAAGCATGCTGTTTAAGATGAAAAATGGACTGTCTTTTAAAAGTAGATTCTGGTATTGGGAATTGAAATCTGGCAAGGCAAGCACTTGCACCACTGAGCTACCTCCTCAACCCAGATTCTTAAGAATATTGTACATTCCGGTATAACCAATAAAAAAGTGAGACCAAATATGCAGATAAGCCAGTAGAAAAAGGTAAAATCCTATGCAAATAGTGTGAAAGAGGCTAGAAAAGAGAAAGGAGCAAATATAATAAATAAAAAACGAATAATGGCTGGCATTTGGCAGTCATATTAAATGTAAATGATACAAATAACCTCTTTAAAACTCAATGATAGTGACCAGGGGTAGTGTAATTTCATCCCTGTGTGAGACTGAGAAGGATGACAAATTTGAGCCCCACTTGAGCATTTTTATGAATTAGTGAGACTCTGTCTCAAAAAGGACTGAGGATGCTGCTTAGTACAGAGGTGCTGGGTTTGAACCCTAGCACATTAAGAATAAGTGAATTAATTAAAAATAATAAAAAGCATATTGAATATGTCAGGTACTGTCCTTTCCCTAGTCAGGGTGTTTGTGTATCCCAGAGAAAGCAGGGGTAGGAGGCACTGAGAATCAGAACTTGACTAGTAAGTAATATCTAGAGGTACAGCTGTGTGAACATGACTATGTAGTTTGAGCAGAAAACTTAATGAGAGGGGAGGAGTGGTGAACTTTGGTTAGAGAGAGGAAGAGATTGAGTATATATGAAAGATAGTGACAGGTACTAAGCAAGCATGATTCGGACTAAGAAAAATTATTTTCTCTGATCAGTTGATGTATTATCCAACATGAGCTTACCAAATTAGGATAGTAATGACAGGCAGCTACAACTGAAAATATAAAACACTCTTTTATCAGTGCAGGCTTAGAAAAAACTCCATATCCTTTTTATAGGGGGGTAGTCTCCACTGACACCAACTTCATCAACTTGAACTCTGACAGGAAAATGTTCCTTATCCTCCTCTAATTTATGACTCCAAATGACAATTTTATTCACCATTATTTCATATCATCTCCCCTTCCTGATGGATCACACAGGCTGTATGCAGGTGGACTCTAGGGAGTGAGTCCAAGTGAAAGACAAATGTACTGCAGACAAAAATGGACTAGAGTGTCCTCAGTCACTTGGGCCCTCACTAGGGAGGATGACGGATGGCTCTAACTGAGGAAAGGAGGACAAAGACATTTAAGCATATCAGCAGTGCAGCCAATTTCTCAAGAAATGTCTGCAGATCATATTTTAAAGTTAATCTTAAATAGGAATAGTGCACATAAAGATTATAACCTACATCATTTGGGTATGTGAGACGTAACTGCGGAGAAACATTAGCTTATAACTGACACATGGACACTGAACACTACTTTTCTATTTTTCTTAAATGTATTTAGTGCAGGGTCTCCACAGAGTCTACAGGGTCACACTCACAGATTAGACTCAGTAATTCTGTTTTCAGCCTCCCAAGTGCTGGGATTATAGGTGCGCTCCACCACGTCCAGTCTCAATCACTGTCTGAGCTACTTTTCCAATTTAGAAAAATATGAAAGACAAAAATGCTTTGGGGTCACTTGACATGACATCAGACATCAAGATCATTACTTTTATTTGTAAAAATAAAGCCTTTTCAAGTATTTAATATTTTTTTCCAGTATCCATTCCTCAGTTTATGCCTAGATGTATACATTGTTTTTAACTGCTTCTCAATGTCTTAACCTCCATCACGGTTATAAAATACCAAAGATTGATATCACTCAAAGGCTTCAGCTGGTGCTATGCACGTAATAAATGTTCAACTACACAATCACACCTGGATTCAAAGATTCTTCAGTGGTGGAAAGCTGTACGGGGGATTTCCAAGTTCAGAGACTTACCCCTTTTCATCAGGAAGAGCTGGAGACAGGACACAAAGGGCGGAGAACAGCTTGAGCTTCTTGGCTTCTAACTCTCACCCCTCCCTATCCTTGAAGACCTTCAGAGCCACTACCTGAAAGGCTTCTGACGTGGGATGCAGGAGAAAAGAGAAATGGAAGAAATTCTTCACTAGAATAAAATGAAACATTTTAAGGATAAAAGAAAAGTTTTATTTTTACAAATAACAGTAATGATCTTGATGTCTGCTGTCATGTCAAGTAACCCCAAAGAAATGTAACGTTCTGCTGAGCCTACCATCTCACACGTCCTTTGTGCATTTAGAACTCATAATCCTGATACATTCTGCTTAAATTGCCAGCCAAGGCAAGTTTAAAGCAGAAAACCCCCTAAGGCTGTGCCACTGCAACAAGGAAGAATTTTGGGCAGAGAACTATCTCCATGCTTGGAGACAAAAAGAAGTAAATTTTTTAGCTCAGCTCTCCTTGTCCCGAGAATTGCTGTATTACCTCTGAGTGGGAATCCGCTGTGAGAGCTCTCCTGGGTCTTTTTTATCTTGAAACGAAAGAATCTAGACAAGCAGTGAATGAGGGGCCAATTTTCACATCCACCTACAGTATATTTTAGGAAAACCACTTTACCCCTAGATCACAGTTCTTCCTTTTGTAGAATATGTTACTAATAATAGTGTCTTCCTCATAGGATTGTTGTGGAGATTCGATGAATGGCTGCATTTGAAGAGGTTAGAACATTGTGTGATCTGTAAAAATAGCTCAATAAATACTAGGCACTAGTACTCTAAAACTTCACCAGACACAGCTATCAAAACAATAGGAATTGCAGAGTTTACAAACTTTTGAACTTCTTCAAATTCATGTATATTTAAAGTATTTTTTTAAAAAAGAAATTCTATGATCACAAACAAAATAAAGACATATTCCTGTACTGTAGGAAATAAAGCTGAGGGACTGCCTCCCACTATAGCACAATCTAGTAAAGCTGAGGATCTCTGAACCCAGAAGTTCAGATTTCAATGAGGGAGGAAAGGCTATGGGTCCTGGAAGAAAGGAAAAAACATTTTGGGGCACAGAGGCCAAAGACCCACTTGGTTCGCAAGTAAAATGGAGTGTTTACTGTTATGGTCTGTGTCTGGTTGTCTCCTGAAAACCTCACGTAGTCAGGGGGTGGCTTCTAGAGTTTGTGATTAATTCCTGATCTAGTACTGGGATTTCAGGTGTGAGTGCCCAGGGACAGATACACCTGCATTACAGTGTGAGGAGGGGAGAGAGGCTCCCAGCTGCTGGAGCTGCTGTTTCTCCACTCTGCACTTTGGCTTGTTGCCTAGGCCATGGTCCATGGATGGCTGCTCTATGTAATGTGCCACTCAGCTTTGGAACCAGCTCAGTATGAACTAAAACCTCCACTAACTGTGAGCTAAATAAACCTTTGCTTCCTTCATTTTGGGGATAAATGTCCCAGGAATGAGAGAAGAGTAACTAAGACACTTAGCAAAAAGCCTGGGAATCTACCTAAAGATCATCTAGAAAAATATTTTCAAATCAAAATAGTGTGAAAAAACCTATGGTAAACAAAATATCAAACTCACTAATAAAGGCAGGATCTGACAGGGCCATACTATAATTACGCAAGAGAGGTTACATCATGCAAAAAGAAGGTTGCATCCTATTGTGGTTTGGGGTTCTGCCAGGGAAACAGTGTAATAAGGAGTCATTTTATAATATTATTTTATAATGAATCACCGAAGGAATCATATATAAGGAGTGCAGGAAATCTGTCCACATACTAAAGAATGCAGCTCAGGGCCTGGATCCTGATATCCTACATGAGTCCAGCTGAAAACCTAGAGCCCATGACAATGCCTCCCACAAGTCCAACTGGAGGCCTAGAGCCCATGACAATGTCTCATGCAGGCCTGCTCCATGGATCTGTGCTGGAAAGGCCCAAAGGGCAGTGATGGAAGCTAGAAAGCCCTTACCAGTGGGATGAAGAATCTGTGCTAGCAGGGTGAGGGATCTGCACTGGAGCCAGGAAGCAATGCTCAAGGTAAGAACCAGAGCTCCCCTGAAAAGTACCGCAGCCACCCTCAGCAACAGTGAGGGCCTAAGCTCCTTCAGTGATGAGGAAAGCTGAGCTCTCATCAGCAAAGCCATGGTGGCAAACTTCTTCAGGAGCTGAGCAGGGCACCATCTTTCCCTCCAGAGCCAGGAAGTGATGCTCAAGCTGAGGACCAGGGCTCCTCGAAAGTGAACTGCAGCCATTCTCAGCAGCAACGAGGTCCTGAGCTTCTCCTCTGAGAAGAACAACCAGGTTCACCAGGAAAGCCACCGTGACATAGTCCTCCAGTAGAGTAGGTCAAGGGAATCAGCAGCTGCCAGCAGCTTCACAGCTCCAACCAGTTCTCCAAACAGCTTCCCTAACGGTCTCTCCACAGCTTCTCCAGCTCTGCCTTGTACGCTGCTGGCAGCAATCCTGAGGTGGCCTCCCACACCCAGCACCACACTACTTTGATTCAGCTGCGTGTAACAAGTTGACTACTCAGTAACAATCCACTACACTATTTTAATTTAAAATGCTGATGATGTCTTCATCATGGGTCTTATTTTTATTGGTTTTATTCTTTAAAACATTAAATTATAATATTATTGTTTTAATAATCAGATTCAAGGCATCCCCTTTAATTTTGTGCCTGAGCACCAAGTGCCCCAGTCTCTCCATCCTCATGTTGGCTTTGGAAAGAAGACTGAAAAGACATCAGAAACCTGTGAAATAGTCCTGGGGCCTCACTAAATTTAGGAAAAGGTCAGAAGCTTCCTTAAAGAACATCCGTGGCAGGCTCCCTTTTATGTATTATGTCATAAACTCCTGACAGCCTCCCTCCATGGCTACGTTAGAAATCACCACTTACATAAGGAAGCTGTGTGCCATTCAAGGGTGGAAAGTGATCGGCTGGGTTACAGCCAACCTCTGTCTTCCTCTGGGTCCTGACCATCCACAACTGGCCAGAATGTGCCTTATAGCTCGTACACAAGATTCTTGACATTTTCTCCATTTTTTAGGTTGTAAACTCTGCCATATGAAGATAAACATCACAACAAGAAATTTCAATTACTTGTCCTTTCTTGAAGCTGCTTGAAAATTTGAACTGTAGTTTTCTATTACTAATGTCTTCGAATAAATTGTCATTCTTCCTAAGCTATTCAAACCTTATCTTATGAGATACTCAGACATGAAGACTGTTGATGCACTACATCCTTTTTACACATACAGTTTATTACTATGCTTATCTAGTATACCACCCACTAACTATACCAGAGCATATTTGGAACAGAAGTGATGAATTAAGTGGATTTAGCAATGCTGTTTATTTGTGTTGTAAATTTAGTCAATCTTTTATGGTAATTTAATCTTGTCTGTCCCGGAAAGAGGGTGGGCTTGAAGTTTGAAGTGAAATTTATTCATGTGATTTTGAATCAAGTATTCACATTTCTCTGGAACTTGCTTCCTTTTTAAGATGATACAGTGTATTTATTATTTTTAATAAAAATCTGTTGAAATTCTGCCTGCTTTAAAGTCAGCACGATCCATTAATGAGAAAAGTACATTTTCATTTCTACCTTGACATGAGGAATGCAAGCTCAGTCAATAAGTCCTCTGTTACCAACTGTAATTAAGACCTAGGGCCCTTTTTGATCTAATAAATGATTAAATATATCAATAAATGACTACACATAGTTCTGGCTCCCCTGATTATTTTGTGATGGCATTCTGCTCTTGCTGTTTTCTTAGCAACTTACACAGGTTGATCTCCTGGACAACTATTAGCAAATTCATTATTTTTGCCTTGTTTGTACATGTTCTATCATGAACAATAACAACTTATTCACTAAGATATTAATATTTGGCTTCCAAAACCTAACATTCTTTGAATTCACGGTGTAGGCGTAGTTGTTTCAGCAGAATTAATCAAATATTTCTTTGTGCCTCAATTGATTTTGGAGCATAGTTCTGCACTATTTATTTCATCTTTGCATGTTTAATGCCAAGCATAATTCCTATTATATATAGTAGATTCCTTGGTAGGTGATAGTTAATCCTTGATACAAATCATTCCATGAGCAAACAACTGCAAGCTCTAGACCTCTCAGAACACCATGAGATAAACATCTATACTCTTCAACAGGCACATGACTCATGAACTAAAGCGTCAGGTTGAAAAGGAGAAAGGACCCCAAAGATGAGCGATCAATAGGGACTGTGCTTTTGACTTACCGAGTTAATTTAGGTCAAAGGTTGCCTAATTATATTTGAGCATTCCACTTTTTGGGGAATTGCTCTTTGAAGCAATTCATCCATTTAATAGATTGAATACACTGTAGAAGGGTAAGGTATTATTTCAGGCAACAGAACCCCACAAAAATATATGGACGAGTTTAGCTCTGTCTTTGAGAATCTCAAAGGCTGCCAGTTGTGGTGATATATGACTATAAGCCCAGCACTTTTTGAGGCTGGAAGATCACAAGTTTGACCCTGGTGTGGGCAACTTAGTGAGACCCTGTTTCACACAAAGGTGAAAGGGCCAGGATTGTAGCCCAGCACTAGAGTGCTTGCCTAATAAGTGTGAGACCATGGGGTCAAGCTCTACAATCACTACTACTACTACTATTACTACTACTACTACTACTACAAAAAAAAAAAAAAAAAAGTACTGACAGCTAACAAATAATAGAAGCATAAAGACAAAAGATTTAAAATGCAAGTGCAATAATATAAACACATCTGAGAGTATGCAGTTATTTGTTATGATTTTTCTGACTAGGAGTATTTAGCAAACAAGATACCTGGAAGAAGTCTTAAGGATGAATTTCCCTGGAAGAGGAAAAGGAGACCCCAGAGCAAGGGAAGAGCACACCCGCAGAAAACATAGAAGTCGCTGGACATGGGGCCACAAGCTTGTAATCCTAGCCCTCCGGAAGCTGAGACAGGTGGGTTGCTGTGAGTTCCAGGCCACCCTGGGCTACATATTGAACTCAAGCCCAGCCTGAACTGCATAGTGAGACCTGCTTCAAAAAATATATATAGAGAGAGGTACAAAATAGCATCATAAATTTAGAGAATTATACATAGCTCCCTAATTTGGAATACAGGATTCTTAGAGTGACTATGGGATTACACAGAGAATGAAATCAAGGAGCCCCCTGAATTTGCTGAGTTTGACTTCATCTTGGGTGTTTGGTCTGATCCTTTCCCTGAGGATTTCAAACCTGACTGTGCATGAGAACTTACTGTGGCATCTTTTGAAAAAATAACATTTGTTCCAACCATGTCACCCTTCAGATGAGCTCACTGAACACAACCCAGCAATGACTCCTCATGCTGAGGAGTTCTCAAGGGGTAGAACCATGACAAGTGTTAAGCAGAGGTGTAATATCAAGGTAAGTACTCGGACAGCTCTTATTGCCACTAAAAGGAGGAAGAAGAAGGAGATAAATGGCAGGCATGACCCAGGTCTGGATTTCTCCATCATGGCAGCAGCTAATCCTAGTTAAAAGCAACAGTTGAAGTTGGATATAATAGTGTTGGGGATCACAAATTACCAGTTGAGTCTGGGGACTTCCAAAGCTTGTCCTTGGCCTGCTATTTGGGCTAGACTGCAAGGCAGAAACTCTCTTCCTTTTATGGCTGGCAGCATAGCTCAGTGGACTAAATCCTTGCTTAGGGAAGTACAGGTGCCAGGATTTGCTTCCTGGCCCCACCTGCTGCACTGAGCCGGCTGAGCTGACAATGGAGTCTGGTTGCGCTGGCTCCCAGAACTTGGCAGGTAGAAGCAGGAGGATCACTATGAGTGAGACCCTGTACAAAAAGAAACTCTTCTTTTTTCTGGTGACAGCTGGAAGCCCGAGGGCTAATGACTGCTGTGGTGCTCACTGGGCGGAATGAGACTTCCTAGCGATGAAGAAGCACCTGGGGAAGCTACAGTTTCCCCATCGCCCCGTCTGTCTTTGCCATTGCAAAAATAATTGTCCTTTTTATTAGCCTAACTTGGTAGCCATTATTGTTCTCAGAAACACCTACTGCCCTTACTCAATAGTTTTTTACTCAATGTGATGAATAAATAACAAGTTTGGGGTACCTCATGGCCTTTTGCTTTCCTGAGAACATCTTGTCATCCCAGATCCCTGCCTGTGCCCCTATTTTGAGTCTTTTTCTTTTTCCTGCTCTATGCCATAACCCCAGACAGGAGACTGGGGACTCACAATAGGAGTCCCTGGTAACCAGCACCTTTGAGAATGTCTCCAATATAGCAGTGCACATCAGTAAGCCCAGAACTCTACGAGTCTGAAGAAATAGGATCATAAGTTAGAACATAGCCCAAGCAAAAACGTACTGACTTAGAAAGATCTTGTCTTTAAAAAAAAAAAAAAAAAAAAAAGAATGGGGATGTAGTTTAGTGCACATGTTCTGGATTCAATCCCTAGTACCAAAACAAAACAAAACAACAATATTAAAACTACAGTGAGATTTCATCTTGCCCCAGAAAGAGAGGCTATTGCCAAGAAATCAACCAATAACAAATGCTGGAGGGGCTGTGGGGAGAAAGGAACCTTGTTCACCGCTGGTGGAAGTGTACTTCGGTGCAGCTACTGTGGCAGTCATTGCGAAGATTCCTCAGAAAACTAGGATTGGAGGTCCCATTTCACCCAGCTATTCCCTTCTGGGTATTTTTCCAGAAATACAGAATGTTATACCACAGTGATATATGTGCACCTGTGTTTGTAGCAGCAGGACAGCTTGTCATAGCTAACTCTTGGTAACAACCCAAATGCCCATCAACTGAAAAGTGGATAAAAAAATGGGATATTTTTATACAGTGGAATACTACTCAGATATAAAGAAGGGTAAATTCAAGACTTTTGTAAGTAAATGGCTACAGCTAGAAACCATAAAAGCTCATAGAAACCATAGAAGCTCATAAATGAAATAAATCAGTCTCACATGTGTAATTATTGTATTGTGTCCCCCTAGTGCAGGAAACTGAAAGGCTAAACAAAATCTGAAAGGTATGACAGATATTGTGAAAAAACTTCTCTAAAGGAAAGAACAACTTGGATGGGGTAAAGGATAAAAAAAGAAAGAAGTAAAGGAAAACACAAGCACACACAATTAACTAAACTAATTATACTACTAATTTCTGTTGGTTTATTGAAATGAACAGTTAATGCTTTTTTTTTTTTTTTTTTTTTTTTTTTGAGACAGGGTCTCCCTATGCAGTTCAGGCTGGTCTTGAGCTCACTTTTGTAGCCCAGGCTGGTCTCGAATTCACACCAATCCTCCTGCCTCAGCCAATGCTTATTTTTGATGTGCCCATATCTAATCTGAATAACTACTTTGAAGGTAACAATATGGAACATAACAACCATTGTTGATGGCCCATCATCTTATTTTGAAATTCTGTATTGTTTTTAGTTTTTATTCTCTTTAAAATAAAAATTAAGATTAAAACACAAAACAAAAATATGAATACAATCAAACCAGGAATTGAACTAAAACCGCAGTAGAGATGTAGTGGAGGGAATAGAAACAAGAAACACAGTTACTGTAGAACCTTTGAAACTTGTATTATACAGGACTTGATGAAAAGTGTAAAGAACCACAAAGCATTTAGAAGAGCCCCAGATTTATGAGTGTTCTGGGGAAAAAATATAGTAGGGTGTCAACAGGTTTGGAGAATTTAATTTGGGACCTGATTTGAACTTGCAATGCTTATGGTATATTCAATATGAGATGGCTTGTATATAGTTGAATATCTGAGCCTGGAGCTCAGGATAGAAATCTTGGCTGACAATGGATATTTGGGAGACATCTTTGCTAAGGCAAAATTGAAAAGCTAACCCTGTAGGTAGATCTGAGCAGAAGTCTGAGAACCGAAGCCTAAATTTTATTTTATTTTTAATTTTTTTACAGGACTAGGGATTGAACTTAGGACCTTTCACTTGCCAGGCAGGTGCTTATTCTACTGAGCTATCTCCCTGGCCCTGAAGCCTAAATTTTAATAGGAGGATTAGAAAAAAAGCCAGCATATGAGATCAGGGAGGAGCAACTAGACAGATGGTAGCAAGTACATAAAAGAATTACTCAACAGCAGTTACAGAAGCCAGAAGAATAATTTCAAGAAGAGGAGGTAATCCTTGAAATGTGGGAAAGGAAACTCAAATAGTGAAGTGATCACTGAGTTGATGAAAAAGGAGAGAGTTATTTGCTATGTGTTGAGAAACCAGTTGGAGGTGAAGGAGATACAAGTATAATTTTTTTCAAGAAGTTTCTCCAACAAAACCAGGCGTGGTGGCGCACACCTGTAACCCCAGCACTCGGGGAGGCTGAAGCAGGAGGATCAGTGCAAGTTCAAGACCAGCCTGGGCTTCAAAAGTGAGCTCAAGGCCAGCCTGAACTGCATAGTGAGACCCTGTTTCAAAAAAAGACAAAAAAAAAAAAAAAAAGAAGAAGTTTCTCCAACAGAGACAAGTAGGCTGGTGGTTGGCTAGAACAATCTACAGGCTTGCACACACTTGCATGTCTCACTTACAAGTGAGAGAAAACTGGAAATACTTGCAAAAAAATCCTGAATTTGAAAATTCAGTTGACACAGGAAGGGAAAAGTCTGCAAAATGGGTGCAAATTGTTCTGGCTTCCTTATGCTTTGAATTCCTTTCACTGAGTTGGGAAAACAAGAGAGCAGCATATAATTGCAGAGCAAGAAGCACTCACTGCCTTCTCTTGCATTACTCTGCATTTTCTACAGTGATTCCATCCCTATTGTACTATCGCTAGACTTGAAAATAGGTACATTTGCAATGGAGAAAAATGCCAGAAAAGTCAGCACAAATAGTTCTCAAGCTACGCAAAGCTACAACTTGTCCACCAAATGAGAATATAGTGGAAGTATGTGTTAATTTAATTATCTGAATCTGGACCTTTAAGATTTTGATCGTTGTGTCATTTTGGGGCTTTTTGAGGCAGGGTCTCATTGCATAGGCCAGAGTAGCCTTGAACTCCCTTTGTAGCCCAGGCTACAAAAGTTCTTTCAGAGATCTTCCTGCTTCAGCCTCTTAATAGCTGGGATTACAGGCATCACCACCACACTCAGCCACCAATGACTTTTGCTCCATTGTAGAAGCTGGCTGTGATCCCTGAACTAACTTACATTCAACAGAAAAGAGAACGTCTATTGCTGGATTACTAATTAGTCAAGCACAGCTTAATGCATAGTTCAGTTCACCATCTTTCTCTCCCTTTTCGAGTGAGGAGATGCATCACTGTGTAGAAATCTTATTTTATGTGTCTTCAGGGCCTGATGAGAACATTAGGCATCTGAGGTTTTGTAAAGAAAACAATACAGCACCCATCCTAAGGACACAATTATTCAGAGACATCTGTTTTGCTGTAACTTTCAGAAATTATAGTGGCAGTCACACAAAGCATGGGAGACATAGCACAAAATAGCACAAAAAGAGAAGTGATGCTTCACAGGAAATCAAGATTTCATGTCAGCAGAAGTCACTTAGTTTGAATGAACCTAATGTGGATTGCAATGGTGACACCTGGGCACCAGGTACTAACTGTGTTCCTGGGCAAATTCCTTTACCTCTGCATGTCTCTTGTGCCTGCCCCTATGTAGGTCAAGAATGATTGCAAAACCTGTCTCGTGCCTGTTTCACAGCTATAGCTCCCAAATCCTCCCTAGAACCACAGGATGCAAAGCCTGATTCCCCCAAGCTCTCTAGATGCCAAAATGAAGTCATGTGATTTTTAACTTAGAGATTAGTACAGAGTTGGGAAAAGCAATCTTAACTGGTGATAAGAACAATAAGGACTGAGAATAAGGTGGAGGACAGACAGCAGGATAGCTGATTATATAGGGAGAATTCTTGTTGGCTGAAAGTTATGTCTCCTTGGAGTATTTATTTATTTATTTATTTATTTTATGTCTTTTTGAGACAGGGTCTCCCTATGCAGTTCAGGCTGGCCTTGAGCTCACTTTTTGTAGCCCATGCTGGCCTCGAACTCACATCAATTCTCCTGCCTCAGCCTCCCAAGTGCTGGGATTACAGGCATGAGCTACCACACCCAGCTTCCTTTGAGCTTTTACAATTAAGTAATTCACCCTTTTTCTATGATTCCATTGACTAGAGAAGTTGATAAATTGCACAGACACAAGCCTATATGGCTCAGGAAGTAAAAATACACAATACAAAAGATTAAAAGTAATAGTCAACTTTGAGAAACAAACTATCAGGGGGAATGAGCCAAAAAGAAGCAAGCAGTGAGGAAAGATATCTCAGCCTAGAGTCCATCACTTAGTCATACACATTCAAGCAGGGATGGGCATTCTGTTATTGTTTAATACTAAGTGTAGGGGCCTGGCAGGATGGCTCAGTGGCCTAAAGCGCCTGTTTGGGAAAGCTTAGACGGCTACAGGAACAGTGGTTCGATCCCCAGCACCACATGCTGCGCCAGCCCTGCCCCCAGGGCAGGCTGAGCCGACCATTAAAATAAATAAATAAACAAACAAAAGTTCTGAAACAAGAAAAAAAATAAAATAAAATAAAAAATAATTATAAAAAAATAACGTTTAAAAAATACTAAGTGTATGCTGTGTGTTATGATAAGCATTCTTCAGTTTTCTTATCACTGGAATACGATAGCTAACACCAAAGCTTAAAAGAAGAGAGGTTCAATTTGCCTCCAGGTCCATGATGCATGGACCTGGCTGAACAAAGCCGCCTCATTCAGGGCTGCTCGAAGCAGAGAAGGGAAGCAATGTCAGAAAGAAAGCAGCTTGCTGCAGTATGCCTGATCCCCCTCCAGGGTGCATCCAGACACACCCACAAGTCCGTTCCTAATCTTCTTAGTGGCTTCCAAGCCAATGAAATCAATGACTGAGCTTATTCATCACATCCCAACACTTATAAACTCAATATTCAATCAAGTCAATAATTCTGCTTAACATAACACAACTATCTAGTGAACTATCCTCTAGAATTTTTCAGAAGTCCAAGTCCCTTCTGAGACTCAAAGCAAACTCTTAGCTATGTAGCTCTATTTTTTTTATTTTTATGCATTTTAATGAGAAAAAAAGATAAAATAGCAATGAAACAGTTTCAAAACAAGTTAATAGGATGGTTATAATAATTAATCGATGCATATTATTGTCTAGTAGTAGTTATTGAGAGCACAACATGAAGACTTGATATCTTATCTAAACAATATTAGTACCAACTCTTATTCTCAATGAACTAAGAAAGTAGCTGTATATCATCTATCCTAACTCTTATATATATATATATATATATATATATATATATATATATATATATAGTTTCTAATACTGGGAGAGAATATCATAACATGTCTTATAAGTAGATTGTAAGTCAAAGATACAGTATGAATCTTAAAACAAAAATTATAATTAAACATTCAGAAAATTAATTATTAACTAATTAAAAATTAATTTCAAAATAATATTTCCGATTTCAGATCAAATCATGTGTAACTATTAAAAAAAAAAAAGCCAAGATCAAGTTGCACAGTCCTAAAACACAAAGCAATTGACATTCATTTCCACACCAAAAGGAAGAAATGCGGGAATAAAGAATTGTGCCAACAAAGGTGCATTCCGGGCCACTGAGTTCCATGACTGGCCTTGAACCTTCATTCCTCTTGTCTCAGCCTCCCAGGATCCTCCTGGAATTGTGGATGTGTGCCATCATACCAGGCCTGGGTTCTTTTTAGCAGTGGTAATCAAGGAACCATCCCTGATTTGATTACAACTTTGCATGTATTTTTCTACAAAGAACAAGATTTTGCTATGATTTTTGCCCCCATTTCTCAGTAAAATGTGGGTGACAGCAGCTAGCCCGGTCCCTGCCACAGTGTGCATTTTGAGCTGCCCAGAATTTCTTCTGCCAAATCAACCAGTCTACCTCCCATAATCTCAGTTTCCTATTAAGTCTTAGGACTTGGGGAAAGTGTAGATTTTTTTTTTCCCAGAGTGTAACAAACATGGCCTCTACTCAGCTGCCAGTTAAGTCCTTTTTGCTGACTGGATGTGTTCCTCATGACAATGAAAAGCTGATTTAAGATAATATGATAGGTTGGTTAGCTGTGTCATCAGTTTGACTGACCTTTGTTGTCTGCAATCTTATCAACATTCTGATCTCCTGAGACTTGACTAGAACTGCCAGCCAAGCCCTGCTCACAGTACCCTAGGGCTTCTCCAGCCAGCAATTTCGAATCTTTCCAAGCGCCTGCCTCCAGCCAGTGCAGAGGCTTCTAAACCCCTTGGTTGGATAAGGTTAAAAAATGGCCACCCCTCTCTGGTACGTTTTCTGTATTTGTCAGCTTTCCTATCACTGGGACACTGTCCAACAGCCACAACTTCGTGGAAAAGAAGTTTAATTTGACTCACACTTTTTAGGGAATTTAATCCATGATGGCTCAGAGGGCTGATAGAAGAAAGCTGGCAGTAGAAAGGAGAGCAACACCAGAGAGGAAGGGGCAGCGAATGGACACAGGACCCAATGTCGCCCTGTGCAGCCCACCCACACACCCAGAAGCGAGCTTTATTAATTTCCTCAGAAGTGCTCAAGACAGTGAAGTTGACAATGAAGCTTAAGCACCACATTACAGTCAGCTTTCCAATGCTGTGACAAAAGCGCCAGCTGAAAAGATAGGATGAATGGAGGAGAGAGGAGAAGGGAAAGGTATGAAAAAAGAAAAGCAAATAAAGATGCATTATGTCTGTGCATCGACTCCCCACAAGGACTTTTTGCTACAAGCACACACTAATAAGAAAAATAAAAATTTTAAAAATCAGTCGGAAATAGAAAAGGCCTGCTTTGGCTAGCGCTTTCAGAGATTTTAGCCCGTGGTCAGCTGGGCACATCACTTTGGGCCTGTGCCTCACAGAGCATCTTGGTCGCAGCACGTGCCTCTGACTTCATGGCATGTGAGGAGCAGAGAGACAGACAGAAGAGGCCCCAGACTGATGCCCTCTCGAGAACAAGCCAAGCTTTCCTCCTCCTCGCTTCCCTTCCTTCTGCAAAGCCCCACCTCCTCCCAGTGATACCGCAACCTGGGAACCGAGCCATGAACACACGCTCTCAATCCAGACTCTGACCACACTGTCTGAAGTAAAGACATGTCTGCTGGCTTTTCGAAAATAAGTATTTTCTCATGTATTTTATCTGTATTTTCATCGTTTTAACATGTTAGTACTCTTTTTTGCACTTTTTGTACCAGAGATTGAACGCAGGACCTTGCACTTGCCAGACAAGTGCTTATTTTACTGCACTGTCTCCCCAGCCCCAGCACTCTCTTTTGTTTATCAAGATATTTTACTAGTATTCTGTGTTACCCCTTTTGCATGCCTAGTTGATGCTGTGTATGCCTGTACAGTCTTCTATGAAGTCCTAAGACATGGGCAAAACATAGACAATCTTTTTTTCCCAGAGTGTAACACACATGACCTTTAATCAACTGCCTGGTATGTCCTTTTTTCTGAGTGAATGTACACATCATGACAATAATGTGACCGGTAAGCTGCATTATTCCTTTCCATGCTTACTTTTGTAGGATATTAAATGTAGGCATCACCAGAAAAATGTGACCTAAAGGACACCTTGTTGCAAACTATCGCATTGGTCCACTTAAAAGCCTATGGTTTATGGTCATGTACCGTGTGAAGCCACAGAGGACACTTGAGTAGCACCCCAGAATCTAAGATGGCCTGGCAGCTCCCACGTGTCTTCATACAGGATACATTTCCTTTCTTTGTGGGTGTTTCTTGGTGGGTCACATCCTTTTCTGTGTTTTCTTGAAGTTAAACTCAAAATCTTAAAAAGAAAAAGAAGTAAAATTTTTTTCTGTAAGAAAGTAAAATGACTTGCGTGGGCTATCCAGTGAGGACACTATTTGTATTCCTATTTGGTATTACTTCTTATGGGCTGTTAGAGAGTTGAGGGCTACATACTGTTTTCATGTGGCAGCTTGTGAAACTAAGTCTGAGACTCACCATACCAAGAGACCTGCTTGAGACACATCTACTTTTTCTAG
This sequence comes from Myocastor coypus, assembly GCA_004027025.1. Taxonomy (NCBI): domain Eukaryota; kingdom Metazoa; phylum Chordata; class Mammalia; order Rodentia; family Myocastoridae; genus Myocastor; species Myocastor coypus. The sequence goes on from PVJA010005466.1 coordinate 71,502, forward strand.
ATCTCGTTTTCTGCATATCACAAGTGAATGGCTGACTCAGATTATCTCTAAAGACACACTAGGCTCCCAAGAGCTGTCACTGATTGCACACATTTAACTGTTTCCAGTTCTTGCATTTATATCCACAATCTTAAATACGGTGAGTGCCTGACTTACACACATTCACATTGTGAACTTTCACAGATGGGAATGCAACTCGCATTGCAAATGCTAGGAGATGTTAACAGGTCGTGGAGGTAGCTCGCTCTAACCCGAACCCTGTATCACCATTTAAATTAACTTCAAAAGTGAAAGTAGCATACTTACAGTATTTGTGTGTATGTGTTTTAATTTTTTTAATACTTCACATTGGAAGTTTGTTTAAAAGTGTTGGGGACAGTGAGATAGCTCAGCAGTCTAAATCATCTGCTGTACCCATGGAGGGGCCCAGGCTCAGGCTGCCTGCGGGGAGTCAGAGGGTCATGGTCAGGGTGAGTCCTGCATGAGGATGAATGGGCCACTGTCCTGGGGATTGCTGCAGAGCTAAGCACTCCATCCCTTTAGGGGCCTCTGGGAGAAGGAAGGAACCCCAGCTTCACCCTACCCCACCCCCTGTGTAGTGGTAGTAGCCCAGGCTCTTTTCTCTCCCCATGCTGTGGGTGTTCTGTGGAAGAAATGGGATCCCCCAGCCGCCTCTTGGAGGCTTGTGTGAGGTACACTTGTTTGCGTGCATGCTATAGTGGGGTACAGTGCTGCACTCTGCATGGGTCTAGTGTCTGCCCAGCCCCAGGTGACCGCGCTTGGTGCAGAATGAAGGTTCTGGATGACTCATTAGTCATGGGGAGCAGAGGAAAGGCCTCAGGAGGATGGGATGGGATTTTCCAGCCATGCCACCTCTGCCTTCATTGCACCCTGCACCTGATCTGTGTCCTGGGGTTCCCTCCTATTGGTGACAGGCCTATACACACACACACACACACACACACACACACACACACACACACACACATGTTCCCCGGTCTCAGGCTGGAGAGTGAGCAACCATCACCAGTGAATTCAGCATTTTACTGGCCTATGGCTTGTGATCTCTTCCTCGTAGTGTTGGCACAATAAAATAAAATAAATTTAATTTAATTTAAAAAATGGGGGCCAGTAAGATAGTTCAGTGGTCTAAAGTGCCTGCTTAGGAAATCTTAGGCAACCACAAGGACTGCAGTTGGATCCCCAGCACCACATACTGTGCCAGCCCCACACCCAGGGCAGGGGGCTGGCCATAATATGTAAAAAAAAAAAAAGAAAAAGAAAAAGAAAAATTTTTTGCCACCCTGATCCTACAATAATAATAATAATAATAATAATAATAATAATAATAATAATAATAATAATAAAAGCACCTGCATGGGCAAGCTTAGGCAAAGTACAGGGACCATGGTTTGATCCCCTGTACCACGTGCCATGCCAGCCCTGTCCCAAGGGTGGGCTTAGCTGAGCCAGCCACAAAAAAAAAAAAGTGTTACTTTGTGAGACTCATGAATGAATCCAATTTACGAATGTTCTGGGACCAGAACCCATTTATCAGCTAGGGACTTACTGCACTGCAGCAGGAAATGCTCACTTACATTTGAAGTCAGAGATCAGAATGGTCCTGTGTTCTGCTCCCAGCTCCCATTTTATGCTCCCAAGTTGTCAAAAGGTAGTAACATTTCCATAGCCAACCAACAAGGCTGTTAACTTTTCCCCAAATTCCTTTTTTAAATATGTGTTAAAATACCAGGAGCAATTGGCTTACATGACTGAACGTCCATAATAGTAGTTGGGTTTGGCTCATTGGAAGCCTGTTATCCTATTTCCTGCTTTTCCAGCCTTTAATGGCTGGGGCTTGTTGAACGCCCTATAATTTTTATGGTTCTGTTGAAGTTGCACTGTCCATCCACAGTTCTGTTAAGGGAACTAGTGGCCACTTCCAAGAGGTCTCAGGCCACCTGCTTTGTTGATAGTGCCTTTTTCTTTGACAACTTCCTTTTGGCTTTTAGAGTGCAATTAGCAGTGACTTGTTGAGGTGGGAAGGGGTGAATGGGTGCTGTGCCCATGGTGACCTCTTAAACAGTTGTAATCCTTTTACATAGTTGTGTCAATGAAGGAGAGTAAGAGGAAGGTGCCGCTTTTCATGCCTAATAATTTATTCCAGCCAAATTTGAGGACTTTTTATTTCCCATTTTATCTTCCTTATTTCACTTTGTACTTGATTCTCTCCACCTTTTTCTTGATTTTTTGTTTGTTTTTATTTTATGAGATGGCCTTGCTTTGTGATTAAGGCTGGTCTTTGGCTCACTATGTAGACCAGGCTGCCGATGGATTCATAGAGGTCTTCCTGCTTTCACCTCCCAAATGAGGAGATTATAGATGTGCACCCTCACACTTGGCTCTTGGTTTTGTTTTTAATTTTGGATTTGATTTTCTCTAAAAGTACAATAAGGGCAGGCTGGGGAGACAGCTCTGTGGCACAAGTGCCTGCCTGGCACGTGCAAGGTCATGAGTTCAAACCCCAGTCCCGCCAAAAAATAAAATAAAATAAAACAAAATAAAATAAAATAAAAGTACAACAAGGGCACTCGTATCTATTTGTTTCTTCTGAACAGCTACTATTTTAGAGATAGTTTTAGGCTTATGGAACTGCAAGAACAGTACAGTTGTCATTCTGCCTTTGTCTGTGTTAATATAGTATAGAATCACAATACATTTATGTTATAGCCTAACCATTGTAGCTCCATTCATTGACTACAGTGACTCCATCTTGACCTATTGTTAATGTCGCCATTTGCCTGTCCTGTATGAGTCACCACCCCCCCACACCTAACCCCGCCATGTTCCTATTCTGTATGCGCCGCAGATCTCAGCAGAGAGAACAACGTCTGTGTTCTAACCATAAAAGGTAATGTCCCCATAAGCTTAAACAGCCATTGTATTCTAAATAACCCGACCGCAGGATGTACTCTAGCCCTACAAATTTCTCCCAGAAGCCCCTCCAGTCCCTCAAGTTTCTACTTCCTCTCCCGACCCTTGGGTTTCCATTTCCTGATTACCTAATAAGGTAAAAGAGATGTGCCAACCAATGACCATGTGCCCCAGACCCCACAAGTAACCACGATTGGCTTCTGTATCATCGCTTGCTTCTATATGACCCCAAGCCAAATTCCACACATGCGCACCTCTCTGGACTCTTGCTTAGAGACAGCCACTGGGTACCAGCTAAAATAAAGTGCTCTTTTTCTTTTTGGACATCTGCCTCAATTGTCTCATTTCCTAGAGTACAACAATTTATCAAAATAAAAAAAGTCAACTTTGTGGTATTAGTCACTTTTCCATTCCTGGTGAAAGGTACTTGACATATAAGGATTCTTATGGCTTTGAAGGTTTCCATGGTTCCCTGGCCCTGGAGCAGAAACAGCCTCTTGGAAGAGCACAGCAGAAGAAAGCTGCTCATCTCATGGATGTAGGAACAGAGAGAAAAAGATGACAGCCAGAGGAAAGATGTGTGCTTCATAGATATCCCCCAGTGCCCATGTGACTGTAGAAGTCTGAGTTAGATCGTAACTATCAGGTCCTCCAACTAGCATACACAAAGATAAAGATAGCGAGGTTGCGCTGGAAGCTCATCTGAAGAAAGCCAGGCCTGCATAGGCAGCCTGCAAGCCTCCCTAGAGATGAACAGCAATTTGAAATTGTACTATAATTAGCAGCACTTGGTCCAGGTAGACATCAGATGCACGGGTGGGTGACCACGACGCCCTGGACCACACTCCCTCCCTCTCCCAAAAGTCTTTGTTCTGTCCTTGTACTTTTGCTACATGGTTCATTTCCTTATCAGGTCTGTATTAGCTAAGCCACTGTATTTCTATTCCTCTAGGTTCATTGCAGCTTGAACCACTATTGTACTCACATGATGCTTTTGTTGTAGAAATTACCGCTGACTGAGAGCCTTTGTGGTTAGCCCTCAGGACCCCTCCTGGAAGGCCAGGAGCTATTCTTTTTCTCTTAGTTATTTCATCTTAACTTCCCCTGTGAGTTCGCAATGTTGTGAAACCACAGACTTGGTACATTTGACATCAACAGGTCAGGAGTTATATTTTTCCATATTATCATCTTGCTATGCCCTGCCTCCAAATGGACATATAGCTACAAACTCATTGGTGAATTAATTTATTGATGAGCTCTTGCTACCCAACCTCCCTCCAAAAGCCCACCTACAAGCGCTTGGGAAATTTTTGATCTGACCAAAAAATTACTATTAACTACTGTCAGTAAAACAAAATAGAACTTTGATTTCATCAGGGTTCTTGATTTTTTTTTTCTATAGGATGTAATCCAGCATCTCACACTGCATTTATTTGTCATGACTCCTTAGTGTCATCTAATTTGGGGTCATTTCTTATTTTTTTCCTTGTTCTGTACAACTTCAATAACATTTCAAGAATACTGCTTAGTTATTTAGGGACTAACCTTGTAACTGGTTTTATTGACTTTTTGTTTTTGGTCATGACTATACTGAAGTTAAGAGTCACTGAGAAGGTTCTCAGAGAAGTGATGGTTTTTCATTGTCAGAATATATGTAATGTCGTCCTTCGGTATCCACAGATAACAAAATGCACATATGCTCAAGTATTATATATAAAATGGCACAATATTTGCATATGAATTGCATATATCCTCTTAACAATTTAAATTATTTCTAGTCTACTCAGACCTAACACAATATAAATGCTAGGTAAATAGTTGTGTGTATTGTTTAGGGAATACTGAGAAAAAAATAAAAACAAGAAAGACTACATGTTCAGAACAGATGCAAATTTTTCCCAAACATTTTCAGTCTTCTTTGTGTTGAATCCATGGCTAGAGAAACTAGAGATACAGAGGACTGGCTGCCTTACAAAAGTAATTATGGTCCTTGACTAAGACAGTATCTACCAGGATGTTCCGCTGTACATTTACAATTTTCCCTTTGTAATTTCTTTTTTTTTTTTTTAGTTTTTTTTTTTTTTTCCCTTTGTAATTTCTATGTATTTGGAGTAGATACTTCCTGAGTGTGTAAACAGCCTATTTGGAATTATATTTTTGTCATAGGTTGCACAAGGCCTACTTGCTTTGGGTATAAAGTTGGAGGCCTTATGTTACTGTTGTAGTTAGAGTTTGCAAGATAATAGATTTAATACAGGACATAATTTATAGGATTATTTTATAATATTGACCCAAGGAGTCAAATGCAGAAGAGCGCAATAGCTCTGCCAATGTGTGAGAGACCCAAAGAGCCCACTGAGGGACTGGATCCTATGGCAGTGTCTTGCACTGGAGGCCACAAGTCCACCGGGAAGTCTCATGCAAGTCTATATCAAGGATCTACACTGAGATGTCCCAAAAGCCAGGGCTGGAGGCTAGAGAGTCTGTGCAGGTGGGGTGAAGGATCCACCAAGCTGAGAGATCTGCACTGGAACCAGGAGGCAACACTCAGCATAAGGTCGAGAGCACACCAAAGAGAACGGTGCTATTCTCATTGGCAGCAAGGCCCCAAGCTCCTCGAGAACTACCCAGCTTGGTTCTCCATACCCGGAGCCATGCTGGCTCAGTAACCTGGGTGCTACAGGTTAACCATTAATTAACCTACCACAGTTACTCAGACTATCAAGAACCCTCCTCACCCAAACAAAGGCCTACCTTACTGTCTGCTTACAGCTGAGTTCAAAGGCTTTCTATTTTCTTTTTCACTTTGACTTCACAGGAACTGCTATTTACTGTACTATAAACTTAGGTAACAAATTTAAAAGAATGCTTGTTACATTTTACCTGGGAGACTTTTTGTCAGAATATGCCAGTATCTTTCAGAATGGTCTCTGCTTCCATCTACCCATGTACAATAATGGCAACATATGTCCATATTCTCAGGGCCACCTTTATGAGGACTATATGTTTCTAAATCTAAAATAAAGATTTCATATCAGAGCAAATAGGACATTTTTTAATGTGTGAACTTTTTATAACAGGTCTTATACAAAAAGTGAATTATATTATTCTGCCTTTAGTCAATCATTTAGTCAGACCTTTAAAAGAACAAGATTATTTGAAATTGAGATAATCACAGGAAATCCTGGGCATATGTTCTCTGTCCCTGTGGCTCATTAATCACGCTGCTCAAATTCTCGGTCTCTGGTCAGGGCACACGATCTCCCACAGCACAGCTGCACCTGTGGAACATCGCTCCTTGACTTCCCTTTATTTGCTGAAGATGATGACGAGGATATGAAGAAAAACACTTCCAAGAAACAAATAAAGATGCATAAGCAGCCATAGTTTAATTATTATTAACATTTCTCAAAAGCTGGTTCTTTCTTTCCATATTGCTGTATTACTGCATGGCCTGGTCTGACTTATAGAGGAGTGCCCTCCCAGTGTGCTTCCTTAGAGGAATTTTTTTTCCACTGGTGCCATCTGGTGTAATGCATGTGATAATTACCAGTTTCCTAGTCACTTGGACCTCACAGTTCTCCATGAGAGGGGAAGACCCCAGTGGGAGTGTATTTTAATACTGGTCTCATCCAAATTTCCTGCTGAAGCAAAGCCCTCAGACAGAGGCAAATCAAGTGACTTTGGAGGTAGGAGGGGTTTGTGTGTGTGTGTGTGTGTGTGTGTGTGCACTTGGAAAAGGGCACGTTAAGTCCAATTGTTCAATAAGCACAGAACAGATGGTGCTGTCAGTTCCAGGCACAGCAGAGCATACACCATATGAGCATTCCCAAACAGTGCCACATATGCAAACCTAAGTTTCCAGCAATCCTTCTGATATTTAAATCCCCAGAGCTCCAAGAGAACATATTGCGATGCATTCCTTTGAACAATAAAAACTGCTTGACCTTCAGCCTCCCTCCTACATTCCTTTCCATACCGTACTCCCTCAGGCAGGATGGAGAAGAGCTTCAAACTTAGATTTTATGAAATCAAGTTTTTAGTCATTTGTTCTCTAAAGCAAGGGGCAACAATACAATAGTAGTGGGGGACTTTTATACACGACTGTCACAAAGAGATCATCTAAGCAAAAAATCAGCAAAGAAATAACAGAATTGAGACTCAAATCTCGCCTCTGGGAGCTGAGCCTGCGCGCCGGCTGTGGGTAAGCTCCCTGCGCCCCTCTGCCCCGCCTCTGCGTTCCCTCGACTAACTTCCTGTTCCAGCTCAGACCCAAATTGCACCGCTGGGAGCTGAGCCCCTGCGCCGGCTGGGTCAGGATCCTTGGCCTGCCTTCCCTTTCCCTGCACCCCCCTTTTTTTTTGAACCCCTCCAGCCCAAGCTCCAGCACCGAACCCATCAAATAGCCCGTTTGGCAACCGTTCCGGTCCACGAGACTACCAGGACTACTCAATCCCAAAGCTCCACTTCCACCTACAGACCACATCTGCCAGGATTAACAAAAGCTACCAGCCAGAGCCCCAACACAAGAGTCAGGAACCTCTGTAGAAGAACCACCTTGGAGTCTCCAAACCAAACACCCATAGACACAGCATAACGCCACCAAAGTGCAGAGGT
>PVJA010005467.1:0-78943 GCA_004027025.1 Myocastor coypus
TTTTCCCCTTTCTTTTCTTTGAAAGTTGACATATTGCATATTGTCCTCACAATCATTCTATAGAGTACAGTGTGTGGGCATGACCCACCTCCCTATTGATGTTGCTTAGAAAAAAAAAAGAAAAAAGGAAAGAATATATTTCTCTTTGGACTAAGAGGAAGCAGATACATACACAGTCAAAGGTTTTGCAATTGCAGTGGGCTGAGCTATAGGAGGCTTAGATTCAATAGCCTTGAACATCACAAGCTTCACTGGTAGTCACTCGGATTTTGGCGGAATTCTTGGCATCTTATGCAAAGTACTTCTGCCCATGAAAGCACATTCTGGCTGACACCACTACTGAGACAATCTTGGGGGTACTGTGGGCAGGACTTTTTTATTTTTTGAGAGTTTGCTTTGATTCCAATGGGAAAGACAAAAAAAAGTTTTCAAAAAAGGAATATTCTAAATCACAGATATTTAGAGTAGCCTGAATTACATCTTTCTACTTTTCTTTGCTACATCTTCTTGTTTAAATTTTTAAAAATTATATCATTAAAAAGGAATTTTAGATATATTGAGAAGTTTTAAAACCCCTTATTATAGAAAGCTGAATGCAATTCCCAAAATGTTGTTATCAGCTTTATATTATTCCAGTGCATTCAACTTCCTGTCGCTTTTATCTTAGAGATGACTAATTTGCTGTACAGTTGGGTTAATTCACTGACAATGCTCATGCTGGTCTCAAACTCATGCTTCAGACTCCCACGTGCTGGGATAATAGGTATGTGCCACCATTCAGGGCACGATTTGAATTTTCTGATACTTTACTTCTTCAGTGTTTTTCTGTTACTATCCTTGGATCTTTTAACTTCAAATTTCTTCACTCTCCTTTTTCATTTTTCATCCTACTTTTGGATTTCACTGTGACTGCACACATGGGTCCTGTGTCGGCTTGCCTGCCATCTGATGCTTCCTGGGTAAACTGTGAGCCTTCCAGCACTCAAGTTCTCCATGATGGGTGCTGTTGCTTGCGCCAACCCTCGTGTACTTTCTCATGGTGGCATCTTGCTCCCTCTGTTAAAATATTGCTCACGTTGTGAAAATTATTTGTTAACACACCACTACCTCTATGTACTGGTTCTCTCTTTGAAGATAGGCACATTGTTGTACTCCTTTCATAGTTTCAGAGCCTGACACTATGTAGGTATGTTTTCTAAGTGAATGAATGGCTGAATGGATGGAGCATGTTCTTTAAAAGCCATCACCTTGAGGGGTGCCTATATCTTTGATAAAACAAGTTTAAAAAAACCATTAATGGTAGGATTTAGTTGATGGGCATTCACTGTAAAATTCTTTCAACTTTGCTATTTTTGAATTGTTTTTTCTTAACAAAATATTTAGGATGTGTGTGTGTGTGTGCGTGTGTGTGTGTGTGTGTGTGTGTGTGTGTGTCTGTGTGTGCCTATTACCTAAATCTTCATAATTAAAACACTGCTTAAACCTACCAACTTAGGTATAATCAAACCACGAAGCAATAGACTCTCACTGACAGTCAAAAGAGCCTGATTTCACTAGGAAAATAAGAGATGTCTCTCTTTTTTAAAAAAATTTTCATTTTGTGGGCTCTTTTCTATTCTCTCTCATTGCCCAGAAACTGCTTTCCTCACAACCAGACTTTCCCTTACTAGACACATTTCCTTCTCGCGCTGATTCCTTCCAAGCCTTATCAGGTCAGTCTTGCATTATTTTTATCCAAGAGCTTCTTCTCTTTTAAGGTCAACATTTTTTGTTTTGTTTTGTTTTTCCAGTCCATTTCTCTGTGGATAACAACTTAGGACACACTGAGTTTTCCCAGTGTTACATTATATTTATAGGCAGAGGGTCTATGACATCTGTCTCAATCCAAAAGGTGAAATCACTTATTCGTCTGAGCATTTCTTAGCGTTTGTGTAAACTGTTCCACATAACGCCTCCTGTCTTCCTTTTAATTTTTTTTTTTTTTTTTTTTTTTGTATTTTAGGGTTGGGTATACAGGGTGTTCAGGGTCTCCCTGATAGATCAGATTCATAGTGATCCACCTGTCTACAGCCTCCCAAGAGCTGGGATTACAGGCAAGTGCCACCATACCCAGGCTCAACTGTCATTTCACTGTGTCCCGGGGATAACGTTCCGTAAATTCAGTGGTGTCCCAAATTTTCTTTTCAAGGAGATCACAGGGCCACAGAGGAAAGAGATTGGTGATGTATAGTGTGCCTAAGGAGAGTCACCTAGGGAGAAAGCATCCTCTTAGGCTTTCACACAGAGCAAATTGATTAGGTAATGGCGTTACTCATCTAGATGCTGACACTGACAAAAGATCTACAAACTGATATACATGGTTTCAAGATAAATCCTGAGGGGATTTGAATGACCTTGTCAGATACAAAAGCTACATTTTTTGTTATATAAGTCTTGCTTTACCTTGGTCTTAACCATCCAGCATTTAACCATGAAATATAAAAAGTAAAGCCATATTAATATGCTGAGCTGTAGAACGCTCAAGTTAACAACTTCTGACACTGCCAGTTGTGCAGATAACCCACTACTATTATGGACTACTGGACTATATATACAGCTACTTTCTCTTAGTTCAATGAGAAGAAAGGTTTATAGTAATAGTGTTTATACAAGATATCAAGTCTACACCTTGTACTCTGAACAATACTATGAAGATAACAATATGCAATGTATTAATTATTGTAACTGTCCTCCTAACCTGAGACAGTTGTAAAACTGTCTCATTGCTATTTATTTTCATTAAAATTAATTTTAAAAAGAGGGAAAAAACAAACAAAAAATAAATAAAAGCTATAATTTTTCCAAGAAGATTACTTCTGTCTGTAATGAATTTTCAGCCCTTCTCAAAAGAGGAAATATTTATCATAGGGACAAAGAAAAAGATTTTACAAAATAAAATTGTGATTGTGAATTAATATAGCATGAAGTGATATAGTTTTTTATTTTTTTATGAAGTGATACAGTTAGAAAAGATAAATTACATGTACAAAAAAGTATACTGAGACACTTACATAAAAATCAGAACTTTTGGAAAAACTCAAGGTCGTTCATCCTGTCATGCAGGATGACTGCTTTTCCTAAAACAAAGTTATAGGAAAACTTTAAGATCAATATATATATATATATATATATATATATTTTTTTTTTTTTTGTGGTATTGGGGATTGAACTCAAGACCTTGTGCTTTCTAGGTAGGTGCTTAAGCTGCTAAGCTATCTTCCCAGCCCCCTTCAATATAACTTTCGAAACAAGCTTCAAACTGGATGGATCTAACCAAAAGGAATAGATTTCTGTTAATAAGGTTTATAAACATATTATTTTCAATTGAAACTATTAACAAATTGACTATATACTCATGACAGTTTTTTTTTTTTTTTGGGACCAGGGTTCAAACTCATGACCTTGCACTTGCCCAGCAGGCACTTGTGCCTCGGAGCTATCTCCCCAGCCCCCATGACAGTTTTTTAAAGGCAAAGCCTTATAGTGTTTTTTTAAAAATGTAATTTAAATTTATAACTTTAGATACTGTTTATAAATTTGATCATGCCTCTATTTACTAGGAAATAGTGTGAACTTCTTGACTATATAATAGTTAACACAGACCAGATAATATCTCATACAATGTCCTTCACATGCTAGCATATAAGAATCTTGAAAACTTGTATTTAAATAAAAGAGAAAATACAGGATATTGGCACCTGCCATTAGTAAAGGGATTTCCATGAACGTAAGAAAAATTCAGAGGGCAAATTCCTTCATACTCCTTTATAAACATATATATACATATATATATATGTGTATGTATTTACTTTTATATAGTGAGAAAAATAAGCATTTAAAGCATAGTTATTTAAATTTATGATTAATTATATATATAACAAATATGAATTTAATCTTGATGATGGTGAGACTCTTTATCATATCCAAAAAGAAACAAGTTCTCATTTATAAGAATGGCTCATTAGAAATCACCTGTAGTGTTCTAAGTTAAACATGAAATAGTAAGTGGAAATTGGCCTTACAGATTATCCTCTTGAATCTCATTTCACAAATAGGTAAACTTAGTTCCAGAGACATTAATGGATAAGGTCTTAGTTAGAGAAACAGGCAGAAAAAACTTAGGTTTCAAGCTTACAGACCTGGGAACAGATTTCATAAATGTGTTACCACACCCTAACCTGTGGGCTTATGGGCTCTTCAAACCCTGGGTAATGGTAGAAGCGAGTCTACCAGGCCACAAGGCCACTTCCCATGGGAGACTCACCTTCGGTGTTGGAGATGGGGAAGCTGTCACATTTACTTTCACACTGCTGCATTGACAGAGGCCGAACAGTTTCTGGGCAGTCACCGGATGCCTGCCCAGTGTAGGAGAGGCACTGCACAGATCTCATTTGTTGTCCAATGCCACACTGAGCAGAACACTAAATTCAAAGACAGAGAGACATAAAACACTGATTTTAGTGGTTCTCAGAGGTTAAAAAATATACTATATAATATTTTCAAGGGCCAGTGTGGTGGTACACACCTGTAACTCCAGCCCTTGGGAGGCTGAGCCAGGAGTATCAATGTGAGTTCAAGACCAGCTTGGGCTACAAAAGTGAGCTCAAGGCCAGCCTGAACTGCATAGTGAGACCCTGTGTCAAAAAGACAACAACAACAACAACAACAACTATATACAAACTATGCATATACATATACACAGACATATATATATATATATATATATATATATGTCTATTTTTTTTTCAAATACCATATATGTCAACTTTTGAGGGTATAGTACTGGAGATTGAACCCAGGGTCTTTGTCCAGGGCTACATTGCTGGCTCTCTTCTATTTTGAGGCAGGATCTAAACTCCTTAGACTGGAACTGTATATGTAATCCTTCTGCTTCAGCCTCTCAAAGTGCTGGGATTACAGGCATATACCACTAAGCTCGCCTATGTATGTTAGCTTTAAAGATCATACATGATTCATCTTTGAAAAATGTGCAACTATATCATTCTACTTTAAATTGTTTCCAAAACTCAAGGACCATGTTATTGCTCTAAAAAATAGAAGCAATGTAGTTGAGAATTTATAATCACCAATAAATGGAGATTTCATGGGCTCTTACTACAATTCCAAACAAGTCTGGTGAATTCTAATAAGTGGGCAATGAGGAAATTCTTCTGAGGAAGTAGAATAGCCCAAGACCTGTATTTATTGTAAACGTGCAGGTAAATGAACTGATGGTCGGCTGGAGTGCTCTAGATCTCATCAAAATGTTTAGTGTAATAGCAGTGACTGTTTTGGACTTGTTGTTAGCATCAGTTTAAAATAAAAGCCTGAATGTTTTTTAAAAAGAAAAAGCTTAAATAAATACTGTGAATATTGTAAGGCACTGTCAGGACCACAGACCTGAGAAAGGGTCTGTTGTTAGCCAGCTAGCATGTTTTCCTCTCAGGGATCCAAGTTATTTTGAGTGGCTTAGTTTTAGCTGAGACTTATCAGTGGTATAGGCCAAAGAATGGAGTGAAGTCTGTTCTTTGACCTGCCACCCAGAAAACCAGAAATCCTATGAGATGTGGGAAAAAAAAGAGTGGAGAGCCTGCAGGCTGCCAAGACAGGAATGTTTACAAGATAAACAAAGTGAAGCCTTATTGGATTTGTTTACAAAACTCTCAAAGTACTCACAGGACTTGCAAAAACATTCACATAGCCACTTTAAAAAAATGATAGCAGTATAAAGGTGTACCAAAGCATCTCGGAAGAGATATCTTAATGATTTTTTTTTTTAATTTTAGGAGATTGGATTGAAAGTTAATATTGAAGGAAACAGATCCAATAGCATTTAAAACAATAATCTCAAATTTATAACATATATTTGGTGAAATTACAAATACTTGTAATTAACCTTTATATGATAGTGCATTGCAATAAGGAATATTTAAGGAAGGAAATATCTAGCTGGTTTAAAGAAGAATCATAAGAACATGTCTTTAATAGTATAATATTAGTTACATATTATGAAGTTTTGATGCTTCTGTAGTGAAAGCTATTTCGATGCTAATGGCATGTGATGGATGCTTAGAGAGATTTGGCATCACAGGTGTGAGGGGCCTATCTATGCAGAGAAAAGGGATAATATGTCTCAAGGTAAACAAAGCGAAGATTTTATTTATTTATCTATTTATATTTTTGTGGAATCGGGGATTGAACTTAGGCCCTTGCACTTGCCAGGCAAGTGCTCATTCTACTGAGCTGTCTCCCCAGCCCCAAAGTGAAGATTTTTAGAAAGTTTGTAACATTTTATAGGGTCATCAGGTATATTCTATTTGAGCATCTTATAAACTAAGTTAAATAACTATAACACAGATAAAAACTTTATTTTATGATCATATTTCTCCCCACAAAGCCCAGAGCACAAACAAAAGCATGCTGGCACAGTTATGTTTTTCTTATTTATTTTGGCCTCGGATATTAGAAAATGAGTAGCTACAAGGCCAATTATGAAACCACAGGATAAGAACACTCACTGCCTAGAAATTTACTTTCTGTAACATTAACTTTTAATAGATTAGCAGATTCATTTTTTAACATTTAAAAGAACAATAATTTTTCTTCAGATAAACTTGAGCCATTTCTAGGTAAATGGATGCACCCTGACACCATACGCTTATGTGAAATTGGACATGGGTGTACAAATACTGCATTGTTTCCTAGGTGTGAGAATCCAAGTGCAAATAAGGACTAAAATGTATAACAGGTATTGTGAAATAAGAAAGAAATGTTTCAAGGGTGAGGGGAAGAAGAGAGAGGGGAAGGAGAAGGGCAAGGGAAAAGTAAAAAGAAATGAGAAGAGAAGGAAAATATGGAAACAAAGCTTTTGTAAATAAGGAGGGATAGAGGAATTGAAGAGAGAGTAGAGAAATGGGACAAAAAAAGAAACAAGTTACATCATGTACAGGTACAAATTTTCTCTATGATGAATGTGATATTATATACACCTAAAATGTACCAATATAAGCTGATTGGAAAAAAGATTGCTTATATCCAAATATATCAGCTTTGCTTTTTAAAAACTGACAGATAAAATTCCACATATTTATTGTGTACATCTCATTTTGAAGTATATGTACATATAAGTGAAATGGCTATATCTAGCTAAATAACATAGGCATTAATTACCTCACATAGTTAATGTTTTTTTGCGATGAGAACCAACTTTATTTATTTATTATTTATTTATTTAGTTAGTTAGTTAGTGGCTGTCTCAGTCCACTCTGCGTGCAGGGCTAGCATGGCATGTGGTACTGGGGGTCAAACTGTAGTCCCCAGGGTATGCCTAAGCTTGCCTCAGCAGGCTTTTAGACTTGTGAACTATCTCACAGGCCTCCAGCTTGTTTTTATAGGGATCAAAGTAGCCTACAGCAAAATAACATAAATTAAAAGTATGTGAGAAATAAGAAAGAAAATAATAGGAACTGGAACATAAAATGGAAATGAACTTCACATAAAATATATATCAAATGCTTTGTACACTTGATTCCCAATTCACAGTATTCGTTGGACAAAAAGAAGTCACCTTAAGAGTAAGTATTAATATTTCTAAAACTGTAAATCAAGTTGCCAAATGAATTCAATTCACCAAAAGTTTTCTGTGAGATTAAAAAGGGTTATATCTCTGTTTTGCAAGCAGAAAAATGGGACACTGATCCTAACTGATTTTTTCTTTAGTTGAGAGAGCTAGAATTAGAATCCAAGGTTTTGGTGGCTTGTTCATCTCCAGCCACCTCATCTTACCTCCCTCAATTTTAAACTAAAATAGCAAAGTCAAAAAGTAGACAAGCCAAGCATGGAGGTGCACACCCAATCCTATCACTCAGGAAGCTGAGGCAGGAGGATTGCTGTGAGTTGAAGGCCAGCCAGAACTCTGTGGTGAGTTCAAGGCCAATCTGAACTACACAGCAAGACCCTGTCTCAAAGAATCACTCCCCACCAAAAAAAAATGTAGGTAAAAGAGGGATATATGTGGGTATGGGAAAAGCATGGATAAATGCGTATGTGCCTACATATGGGTACTGTGCTTTTATAGTTTCTCACTTAGAACTCATACTTAAGGTTTTTTGAAAAACTTTTATCAGTCTGTGTTTTTAAGACATCAAGAAGTACAGTCACTGTGGGCAGCTGATACATATACACATCACATTTTAATCCTTTTAACTTTCTCGTCTCCTCCCCAACTCCTATATCTAGTCTATGTCCCTGTTTCCTGACAGATTTTTGCTTGTTAATGACTATTCGTAGTGACCAATTAGGAACCTCTATTATGTGCTCTTGAGTGCAGTTTCAGCAAGAACCTCCAGTCTGATGCCTCACCTGGCCCCAGTCTCCTGTCACCCAGCGAGGAGGCGGGCAGCGCCCCAAGCTGCAGCGGATGCGGACAGGAGGTTTGTTCTCATCTGGACATTGTGCAGCTGGAAATGTCTTAGAGAGGTCACTGCTCTTGCACAGGACAATCCGATGCTTGAATCCTGGGCCACACTTTGGAGTACACTGGAAATAAAGCAAAAACAAATAACAACAGTTAAAGACAGGAAAATTGGAAGAAAATATTTCTTGGAGTAAATGTGCACAGGTACAGAATATACATACATACTAAATTCTAGGCAAAATTGCTAAGATACGAAATGCCTTAAAAGCTTTTAAGCAGAAGTAGTTTTATCTTTTCCCTAAGATCTTTAAGAGCTAAAACCAATGTTTGTTTTTCTTGGCTAACTTATTTTTTTTTTTAATTAGGGATAGGTTTATTCTTCTGGTCATCTCAATCCTTGGCCTCATTTCAGCTGTGATAAGAGTCTGCTAGGTTCTAGAATGTGGAATCCTTGGTTTCTGCTTGTTAAGCATAGTCTCCTAAGAAAGAATGTATATGTTATTGATAGACCACAGGACTTATTTCTGTGAAGCAAGTTGTAAATGGTGTAGATCAACTATTGTTGTGTAGAAGGTAAGAATAGATGGTTACAGGTGAAGGTTTAGAAAATCATTAGCCCCTTTGTCTTTATCCTTCAGTTATAAAAAATGGATGTGACTATTCTCCACCATGGGGCATATGTTCTTCATACTTAGGAAAAAATGTTATGTCACAAATCCTATTATTTACCTCAATGCTAGGTATTTCTATAAGTCATCAATTTAACATGGTGCCTGACTGAAGTCCTCTAACATTATTCTATACATATCTGGACCCCTTCTTAAAGTCCGTATTTTTTTTTTTAAGAGAACTGATGATTGAATTCAGGACCTTGAGCTTGCCAGGCAAGCACTTATTCTACTGAGCTATCTCCTCAGCCCCTTAAGTCTATACTTCAATATTGTGAAGTCAAAACATTCACAGATGTGTCTGAAACTTCCATTCAAAACACATTTCCTGGCTGGGCATAGTGTGCACATCTATAATCCCAGGACTTGGGAGGCTGAGGCAGGAGGATCAGTGTGAGTTCAAGACCAGCCTGGGCTGTAAAAGTGAGCTCGAGGCCAGCCTGAACTGCATAAGGAGACCCTGTCTCAAAAAGACAAAAACAAACAAACAAACAAAAACACGTTTCCTGATCTCTTAGAGGAGTATAATACCAGCCTTGAGGGATATAGGAATGAATGAGATAGTCTACCCTTGAGGAGCTCAGAGTCTTATTTAGGAGACAGAAATGTGAATACAGATTAATACTAAGTACCATAGATGTAGAAAATAAACTCTTGTGGGCCTCACACCCACGATATAAATGACCTTTTATAATTATTTATGAATATATCTTTAGATATCTACCACACTCCAAGCTCCTAAAAATTATTTGACTTCTGTGTCATCCTTACACACACACACACACACACACACACACACACACACACCCTTATGCCTGAGCTATAGTCCTAATATATGCATGTTGTCCTTCATCTGGAAAGATACTGGTTTTAATTTATCTAATGATGGGGATGTCTTAGTGAATGCTATTCACACCTAAGTGGTTTTTTGTGGGTTTGAATCTGATTTGTGTCACAGAAAAATACCAACTTTTTCAAGGGAAAGTAAAAGATCATACACAATTTCTTTATCAAAGTGAATGTACTGATAAAACACATTTCCCCCAATTCAGAGAATTTCGTGAAGATACATTTTGAGGGAAAGTAGCATATAGTTCTTGCAGAGGCAACAGGAACTTAAGGTCAAGACAGAATTTCTTGCTTTCTGTTGCTCCTTTTCATAGCTACATCGACATCTTTACATCCTGCTCCTGCCTCACTCCTAAATCCCTCCCACATCTATTCATTTCTATCTCTGTTGCCACTAAGCTTTTTTCAGGCAAACATCAATTCCCCACATACATTTTGCAACTATTTCCTCAAAGCTGTCACTTTTCTTGCTCTTGCCTCAGTCCAATCTGCTTTCCAAAGGCCTATCTAAAGGGATTTGTCCAAAGCACAAATGTGATACTATTGTCTTCTGGTTTTTTTTGGTTTTTAAATCATCCAGTGGCTTACAATTGCTGTCAAGATAAAACTTCAATGCTGTAAGGGCCGGGATATAGCTCAGTGGTAGACTGTTTACCTGGTATGCCTGTGGCACTGGGTTTGATCACCTGCACTACAAAACCAAATCAAAACAGAAATAGCAAAATTCTTTTTTTTTTTTCCTTTTAAAATTTTTTTTTAATTTTTATTTTCTTGTTTCAGAACTTTTGTTTGTTTATTTATTTATTTTTATGGCTGGCTCAGCCTGCCCTGAGGGCAGGGCTGGTGCAGCATGTGGTGCCGGGGATCAAACTGCAGTCCCTGCAGCTGCCTAAGCTTTCCTAAGCAGGTGCTTTAGACCATCCTGCTGGGCCCCGAAAAATTCTTTTTAATATGCTTCATATACCATGATAGTAAGGCTCTATATACTTCTGCAGAATCAGCTCTATATATCCCAGCCATACTAAATGTTTATGCTATTCTCTAGTGCTAGTCTAGTTTCAGACAAAAAGCTAGTACTATTTGCTACTGCTCTTCTGTAGATACTAGGAATGCTGCTACTACTAGCAGTAGCAGCCATATTTAATAAATATGTATGTACTAAATACTATGATAAGTACTAGTCCACTGAGCTATACTGCCGGCCCTGGCAGTTACTATATTTTAAAAGAGGAAACAAACAGCAATAAGTAGAAATCTGAATAGATATTAAATGGTGAAACTATTTTAATGCTAACTCTCACGAGTGTTTCATGGATCTCAGGATCTATACTATGCATATACTATCTAATTTAATCTTCACAACTGTACTAGTTAATACTTTTTTTTTGTTGTTGTTGGTGGGACCAGGGTTTGAACTCATGACCTTGTACTTGCCAGGGAGGCACTTGTGCCACAGAACTGTATCCCCAGCCCCTCATACTTTCAAGAAACAAAATCATGCAATAATTTCTGTAGAATGAACAAAGTTCTGATTCTGGACTCTTGAGTCTGCCCCACAGGGGTCCAGTCTTCTTGACTTCACAACAAATGTACTCCATCACCTAAGCCAAAGCCTAGAGGGTCTGCTGCCCTCTTTTTTTCTTTCAGTTCCTAGGATTGAACTCAGGACCTTGAGCTTGCCAGGCAGGTGCTTATGCCACTGGGCTAACTCCTCAAGCTGTGTAACCTCTTAGTGCTTAAGATTATCACAAGACCACCTCCAGGGATGGGGAAACAGCTCGCAGCATAAGCACTGGCTTGGCAAGTGCAAGGTCCTGAGTTTGATCCCCCATACAGTAAAAACGAATAAAAGAAAAAGAACAGCTCCACCTTCCCTTTCACTAGTACTTCACAGTTTATAAAATATTAAGAAATATTTCACTAAACATTTTTTGAGAATTGTGACAGATGAGGATAGCTTAAGTGACATAGTGAAGGATAAACAGCAAATGGTAAAGCTAGAACTATAGCTTAGGCCTTCTCACTCATTCTTTGGGAGCTACTGATTATCTGTTCATCTGTTATTACTGTATTCACAGCCTGTTCTCCATTCCAGAAGAAACAAATATAAAAGAACAAATAATAAATCTTAATTAGTTATTATAAAAAATAAGTGGAGATGAAATATGAGAGGACAGAAGCCCTTGTCATGTTTTAAGGAGATAGGAGGAATTTGTTTTTGTATGGTGAGGCTATTGTCAGTGTCTAACTTGGGAGCTTACTTTAAAAAATGTCTGAGTGGCGCTTTCTTGCCCCTGTCACATTTAAAATTATGTGTAACATATGTGTTATGTGTGTATATGTGTATGTGTATTTGTGCATGTGTGTGTAGTATATTAAAAGCTGAGGCACATGTATTTTGCTTATTATAATTTTTTCCAGTAGCAATAAGCCTTGGCTACTAAGACGTAGTCATAACTAGAATTCTTTTCAGAGAGCATATACCAAGGGCTGCTTACAGTTAAAGGAGGCAGACAATGCAGACAAACAATTCACCCATCTGTCTGAAGACAGCCCAGGAAACCAAAACCCAAATTTAGCACACGAGACTGACAATGAAAAGCAGCACTAGGACTTACTTAGCTCTTTGTGTCAACCACCTAACCTTTTGACACCCCATGACGACTATTTTCATACCTATTTCAAAGGAAATGAAGCACCCAGAAGCACAGATCGGTCCAGATGGAAGATTCCTACCTAATAAATCTCAGATGGGTGTGTTAAAAGACAATATGTAGTCAGTGATATGATGACTTCTATTTAGGCAAGAAATTACTTTAGAAAATCACATTTGAAAACTAAATAATCCAAGGATAGACTGTCTTATAGCAAGAGAAGCAGAAAATCAACTGCTTTCTCAAAATAGGGAATAATTCAGCTGAAAACTACAGTAATTCTCCCCTTTATCTGTGATTTTGGTCTTCGTGATTTTGTAAGCTAAAAATACTAAATGGAAAATTCCAGAAGTAAACAATTCATGAGATTTATTTATTTATTAATTTATTGGTATTTAGTACAGGGTCTACAGGGTCTCACTACACAGATCGGACTCCTAGTGATCCTCTATTTGCAGCCCCCAAGCGCTGGGATTATAGGGGTGCACCATCATGCCCAGTTTCATTTGCCATCTGAGTGTGTCCTGGGGGCAGGGCTGGCACACCAGGTCAGGATCAAAACATGGTCCCTGTGTCTGCCTGAGCAGGTGCTTTAATTTGTTGAGCTATCTGGTCAGCCCTTCATGAATTTTAAATTGTACACCATTCTGTGTTGTGCGATGATATCCTGCACAGCCCTGCCTCGGACAAGAATCACCCCTTTGTCCAGAAAATCCACAGCATATTCCTTAGTAGTGATCCAGGTCATCAGATGTCTCCCCAACACAGTGCTTGTGTTTAACCTTTATTTTTCTTCATTCTGGACTTGAAGTACAGGAAAAGTGATGCTGGCCATTAGGATATACTAAACCGAAGCTGAAAAATGTTCCCTTTAATTGAAAAGTCTAAGGTTTTCAACTTAATGGAAAAAAAAGTTAATTGCTGGGCCTGTTAAGGCCTATTTACTATCCTTTGACCAAATCTTTTACTTGTGAAACTGAAGAAAGAAAAAGAAATTTAAGTTGGTTCAAATACAAAAATTAGGGTCCCAGTGTGTGATAAGTGCTTAGTTAAGATGCAGGAGGCATTAAATCTGCGGGCAAAAGATATGAGCAGAAAACATGCTCCAACTGAACACAAAGACTGCAGCAAGGATCTGCTGAAAGAAGGACACCGTGCCACTTGGTGCAAGAAAAGGATGGTTACACAGACTCAGGGATAGGTTTGGAATAAAAAACATTAAATTTACTGCAATGGTTGCACCTGAGCTGAAGAAGCTGCTACCACACCACATTTCCAGCAGAGATGAAGAAGTTGATTAAGGAAAAAAGGTTACATCCAAAGCATACTGTAAATTGTGACAAAACTTGGCCCTCCTGAAATAATTGCCCAGTACAAATGGTATTCCTAAAAGTGTAAAGGAGGCACAGGGAAGGACAGAAGCACAGAGACACAGAGAAGACAAGTACTCGTAACTCTGGCACTGTACAGCAGTGCCGAAAGTCATATTATAAAGGCAGGATATAGTCCACAGCCAGAACAAAGGGTCCAGGTTCTCTCAAAACCAAGAGCAGAAATAATATTGTGAGAGAAGAGACGATGTTCGCAGATCATTTATTTATTTTTGCAGTGCTAGGGCTCAAACCCATGAACTGAAGAACACTATGCTGCCTCCCAAGCCCACATCCAAATTTAATTATGTGTTATAACTGCTTAATTTTGTTATTTGCAAATTAAACTTTACCACAGGTATGAGTGTAAGCAAAAGTACAGTATACACAGGGCTCAGCACTCCCCATGGTTTCAGGCAGTTCAGTGGGGGTTACAGTGGGTAATAAGGAAGGGACTGCTTTACATTTGTACTACTGTCTCCTTACTCAGTGACTATACCAGGCTCGAGGTCTATAGATCCAGCCACAAATATTATACATCTCTAGCCAGGCTAGAGAAGCTAGAAAAATAAGCTCTATAAAAACAAAATATAGTCATAGCTAAGTGTATGATTAAGGAGCTAAATAAACTAAGTGCCAGTGCTTCGAGGTACTCTGCATAGGTGGTCCCCAGCCCAGATATAAGAATAGATTTTAAAACACTTTTTGAATAAGAAACAGAATTCATTAGTAATCCATAGAAATTTAAATACTTAGCTCAGCAATAAAAAGGTTTTTTTTTTGTTGATGAATAAATTTAAATATTAAAATCTGGGCCCAGCAGAATGGCTCAGTAGCCTAAAGTGCCTGCTTAGGAAAGCTTAGGTGGCTGCAGGTTCAGTGGTTTGATCCCTGGCACCACATGCTGCACCAGCCCTGCCCTTAGGGCAGGCTGAGCTGGCCATAAAAATAAATAAACAAACAAACAAAAGTTCTGAAACAAAACAAAACAAAAAAAATAAAATTCTAAAAATAAATAAATAAATATTAACATCTATCCCCTTCTTTCTCATAAATCATTTAGTAGTGTGGATATTATTTCAGTAGATAATTAATTCTTTAATAAACCTTTTCTATTTCCCTATTACCAGTAAATATATATATATATATTCTTTCCTTTTTTATTCATATAGATTCTTACCATTGTTTAAAATATGATCACAGAATGTAGTTTTACATTTCAGTAGGATATAGGAACTCATTTTTATAAGACATATTTATACTTTAGCTTAATGTTCCAATGGTTAAGAATACACAAAAGCATATTTTGTAGAAAAAAAAGGTATTTTAAATCACACCAAGGGAAAAAATTGTGTTCATTTACAAAGAACAGACATATATAGGTAGTAATATTTTAGGGCTGACTGTGGTGATGCATATCTGTAACCTCAGCATTTTGAGAAGTTGAGACAGGAAGGCAGTAAATTTCAGCCTAGCTTATGAAACTTAGCAAAGCCCTGCCTCGAAATAAAAAATAAAAAATGGTTGGGGAATGTAACTCAATATGAAGGTTTTGAGTTCAACCTCCAGACCCACAAAAAAAAGAAAAAAAAGTTAGATCAAGTTCTTATTGCAGAAGTTGACTTAATTTATTTAGAACCTAAGAGTATGCAAGTGATGTAATCACTGTCTTCTCCAACAAGATACAGGGCCTTGTAGGGAAGTCCTTGTCTTGCCTCCTTGCCTCTAGTCTTTCTTAATTAACCATACCTAAATGTGAGTCTCATAAAGTCAGTTGAGTATGATGCTAGCAGTGCATTCCTCCAAGAGAAATACAAGAAATAGACCTTTTACAGTGCGTCCTCTGTGGGAGTCAAAGAAACCATTCTGATACATCAAAAGAATAAGCTAGGTCGCTGGAACCCATCCACAGTATGTAACAATGCTTTCAAGACCTACTTGCCAAGTGAGGGGAAAAAAAACACCTAAAAGTCTAACGTAGCATGGCTGATCCCAAGATCAAGGATAGCTTCTAAAAAATGGGAAAGCCGTGGCTTTATTAGTTTCATGAACCACTTCTCATTAAGGCAGTTTGCCTTTTCTTTCCTGCCATAAGCTCTAGGTGGACTGAAATGATGGGGAAAATGATTGCTGGCTTTACAACAATAGAAATTAGGGTGGCCAACAAAGAAAAGGGATAGGGTCAAAAGGTAAATTTCTCCTGCATATTTTCACCAACTGAACCTCACCCTGTGATTAGCAGAGCTCAACAGCTGAGTTAGAAATGAGGAGAGAGCAGAAAGGAGGGAAGTTTTCATGGGTGTGTCAAAAGAAAATTGTGTAAAATATTTGCAAAAGGGTAAAAGAAAGAGACTGAGCCCTGTCTGCTCTTCTACATGGAGCTGTTCATTGCATTAGGGGGAGATGTTCTAATCCTCTCAGGAAAATGGGCTCCTTGTTTTCACTTTGTTCTGTAGTTACTCAGATATTTATTTCACTTAACACTGCTTATTCTTATTTATTTTTAACCTATTCAGAGCAGATAGGCTGCCTGCTAATATCAAGAAGTAGAAGTCTGAGAATACCACCCAGCCTTTGCAAAATAAATCAGAAAGGCTATATGGGGCAAAACTGGTCGATCTGCTCCGGGTCAAAGACTGATGGTGCGAACATGCGGTTTAAATGAACAGCAGTGGTAGTGCTTTGTAATTCATGCAGGAGTTTTCCTGGTCATCTGTGGATGACAGCAGCTACCAATGATTTATCTGAGATAGCAGTCCCAAAAGGGATACCTCCACCTTTCCAATGCTTCTTTACCCTATGCTTTCAACCTCAGAAAAGTGACTATAAGTGTCCTCAGCTTTCATACATTTCTTCAGGCAACCTCTGGGAATGTCTATGAACCCTTCTAGCTATTTGAACATGTGACTTTAAAAGACTAGATAAGAATAAAACTTCTAAATCAGGAGCAGTGGTAAACACCTATGATCTCAGCTACTAAGGAGTCTGAGTGGGGGAATTACTAGTTTAAGATTAGCCTGGGCAACTTAGTGAGACCATGTGAAAAAAAGCTTGGGATACAGCTCTGTGGTCCCTGGGTTTGGTCCGCAATACTGAGGTGGGAAAAGGACCTAAGAGCAAGTAAGTACTACCTATGTGGGATTCAGTTCTAAAAAACAACTATGACCACAATCTTTAAAATGGTACTTGGAGTGTCACATATCAGTAAAACGTATAAGCAATTTCTTAGGATGATTATATTTAGTTGTCTTATTTTAACTAAAAATACAATTATACAGAAAAGTGTAAATCAGAAGACCAATATAAAAAGAGTTTGTACATAAAAGTTTTGATATTTTAGTGGTGAAAAAAATTTCTTTTGCCTACAAAGGATTTGGAATAAAGTTCTATGATCAAGCCTTTC
The DNA here is from genome assembly GCA_004027025.1 of Myocastor coypus. NCBI lineage: Eukaryota > Metazoa > Chordata > Mammalia > Rodentia > Myocastoridae > Myocastor > Myocastor coypus. The sequence continues at coordinate 17,400 of PVJA010005467.1, forward strand.
TGTTAACTGTTATTTTTACACAATCTCACAGTCTAATCTTTTTTTGTGTGACAGGGTACTGCTTTTCAATTCAGGCTGCCCTCCAACTCTTAGTGGTCTTCTTGCCTTACTCAGCCTCCCAAGTGCTCGGATGACAGGGATGTGCCACCAGGCCCACTCCTTCAGTTTATTCCTAAAACACTTTCTCCTACATTTTCTTACAATCTTTGTGTTTCTGTTTAGTTCTTTCTTCCAGGAATACCTTCCCCAGCTTCCCTATTCTCTTCAAGTTCTGTTACCCTACAACAATCAACTCCCATAAACTAAAAAGCTACCTTGACTTTTAAACTCTGAATTTTTGCATTAATTATACATGTACATAAACAATCTATTATTTATTGAGCAATGTCATATTATTCTCTAGTGTGAAAATATTTTGTACTCTTTTAAGCGTGAAGACTTCTCCATGTTCTACACAGTGCCTTTCTCCGTAAGCACTTACTATACTTATTGACTTGACCCGAAGCCTTAAAACTGTTTCAGGCAAATGTGTCATTTTAACCACTATCCATGTATTTCTGTAAGGACTCTGGTACTAATAAATACAATGCTGTAGAAGAGCGGTTCTCAACCTGTGGGTAGTGACCCTGGCAGGGGTTAAATGACCAAAACACAGGGGTTGCCTAAAGCCATTCTGAATCATAACTGTAACAAAATTACAGTTTTGAAGTAGCCACCAAAAATTATTTTTTGGTTTGGGGTCACCTCAACATGAGGAACTGTATTACGCAGTCACGGCATTAGAAAGGTTGAGAACCACTGCTGTAGAATGTTTATGTTTTCTTAGTGTATTTTAACTTTCAAGTGAATTCAGGTTAAGGCCTTCATTGTTAGGAAGTGAAATCTATAGTGTTTTCTGTAATCATGGACTGGATAGTACCATTGTCTCTATATTTGATTAAAAATACAAATAAAAGTTAGGCAGGCAGCATGTAATTACTAAAGCTGGAGTATGGCCAGGAAACTTGAGAGAACACCCCCAATTCCTGGCAAATATTCCACTGATAATCACAACCAGCCAGAATCCCCACTGTCTTGTAGTATCTTAAACAGAGTCCCTTTTTTAGCTTTCTGCTTCCACAAAAATAAGGTCACTCAAACAGTAAAATTTACAGGAGGAATACTTATATGTAGCTGTTCCTAAAGAACAACATTTAATTTTATTTTTGGTTCATGCCTGACAAACTTACAGGAAATACCCAAAGTAAGTACTACAATGATTCTAGCAGGATATATTACAATACAGTCTGTGATGCATCCTGTTTTGCTGACTTAAAATGATTCTCTCAAGCTAGGTATATTTTATAACACTAACCAGCTTTATAGGACTCTGCTCATCTTTGGGAAATATGGAGAACAATATAGCATGCATGTCTAATGCACACTGAGGAGTCAAAAATTAACTACTACTTATCCCACATTCCACATGATTATTTCTCTGAGTGTCTCAGGGTTATACCAGTTACTTTGTATGCATGTATGCCTCCAAATCCTAGGCCTTACCCATCAATTGTATAAAGAAGGATAATTGTAGAATCTAAATTTGACTTTTTGGTTTGTTATATCCTTTAGCTCCTTGTCTTTTCTTCAAGTGCAAAGAGAAACAATTAAAATATGTACATATATAATCCCACCTGTTAGGAGGCTGTAAACAGGCAGATCACTATGAGTCTGATCTAGTAGAGAGACTCTGAATACCCTCTAGACCCTTCCCCCTAAAAAAGTAAATATAGAAATTCCACAAGTTATAATAAATTGATAAAAATTCACACTAAAAACTTATGTATTAAGCTATCATATTACTTGAAAAAGATGATACAGAAAAGTGTGTGCTTTCCAGTTAAGAGCTTAAAAATGTCACTTTAGGTCTTCAATAGTTTCAGGGTAAGAAATGTTCTTGTCTCTCCTTTTGACCACATCTCACTAATTCTGAGCTTGTGATGCTGTTTGATAGTGAGGGGATGAAAAAATGAATAGAGGAGTGTCTGCTATAGTATTATTGCAAATTCACTGTAGACTACATTTCATTAAATTGATGGCTAGATTCTCCTTGAGTTTCCTGACTCAAAAACCTCTTTCTACCTAGCAGGTAGCAATATAATACAACATGCTCAAATTCACTAATATACAGTTCTTACTTGTTAAGCTCTAAGATGCTCACATGCTCAGGTGTCCTTAATATTAAATGCTTTGGTTAATAATTAAGACACCACAAAACCTACAGCCTCAGATTTCCTTACTTCAGACCAGTCCAAAGCCACCCACTGAGGTGGACATGACTGGTTGTTGCAGGGCTCTTTTTCAATAGGTCGGTGTGTTAGACAACCATTGTAGTCCAGTGTTTCCTCCTCAGAAGGTCCAATTTTCCTGATACAGAGCACTGCCCTTGTGCGCATCCCGCCATCACAAGTCTTGCTGCACTCCAACCAATCCCCAATGAACCACCTGCATAGGAAACAGAAGGCACAGAAAAGCATTTCTTCAGTGCATCCGGAGATTTGCAGTGCAATGACATATTTATGTGACTACACTACAGGCTTTTCCTAGAGAAGATGACAGTTCAGTGTTGGTTGAACCAAGGGAAAATGGAAAAGCTGCTAAGGAAGAAACAATTCCACTAGTATTCAGTGCCTTCTGCATGGGCTTTGGAAAAGGAGCACCTCTCCTCAAACAAGCAAGCACTATGGGATTTTTAAAAAAAAATGTTTTTGTTTTCTCCTTTTAACTAAAGTATAAAGCAAAGATAAAAGTTATTTTGTGAGATTTTCAGGAGGATTAAATAGTTAAAGATTCCAATGTGTGCTGGTGCATGCTTATTAACTGGCTCTTCATTGGGGAAAAGGAATTCTGACTTGTGACATTTTCCAATTTTTGTGCCGTGAATACTTCACTTTAAAACTATCAGTTTGGGCTGGCTATATAACTCAGGGACCTAAGCACTTGCCTGGCAAGTGCAGGGACAAGGGTTTGATCCCCAGCACCACAATCTGCACTGGCTCCACCCCTGGGCACATTAAACCTGCCACCGAATCCAGGCTCAGTGCCACACACCTGTAATCCCAGTGCTACAGAGGCTTAAGACAGGAGGATCACTACAAGTCAAAGCTGTATAGTGAGACACTGTACCCAATGCATTTTAAGAAACCCAATAAAACAATAAGAATAATAACAACAATAAAACACTAGCAGTTTGACTTATTGAAGGTGAAGAAGAGAAGACATGCTAACCCCAGGGTCTCCAAAACAAGAGCTAGCTGGTTTCTACACACTTCTGAACATGTCTCACATATGGTAAACTAGAACCATGACTATTATTATTATTATCATTATTATATTATTATTATTATTATTAAACTTGAGGCTGATCCTACCCTTATTGAGAAATCCTAAAGGAACTGGAGATGTTTTCCAATTTCCAGAAATGAAATATTTTGAAGACAGTAGCCCATTTCAGTCCTTACAGGGACACAGAAGGCTCAGGTATTGAAATGGAGGATGTGTGAGTCTTAAAACATCTTCAGCAAACCTAATCCAGCTCTACGAGAAGGTAGAGAACCTTTATTTGGACCCCTTGCTCCTGAATAAGTTTCTGTACAGCTAATGTGGGAAGAAACTCAAATGCCTTTAAATGAATACATCTCATACCTGTGGGCATACCGTTCATTATTTTTGCAATCATCTGTGAACTTTCACATACCTGTAATTTCAGGGTTCTATGGTAATACTTTTGCAGGACCTACTTTCCTGAAAGCAGAAATTGTGTAAGAAAATGATCCAACTCAACCGAGTGAGAATTCTGCGTTAGAAGTTCTCCATCTCAACTGAAACAAAGAGAGCTCTTTTCTTTTGGGTCACAAAGGTGTACAAGGACAACAGTCCAGAGTTTTGGTGGCTGAGATTGCTCTCAAGTACAATTAGCTGGTGTGAAAGAATACAGAGAAGCTAGGAAGTCCTGAGCACGTTTAAGCCATTGATTCCAGCAATTCCTCACACCAGACCTTTCCTTATACTTCCCTTGGCTTTATTTAATAAACTTTATGTGTTGATGCTAGCCCAAGTTGAGATTTCATTATTTGCAACCAGTCTTGGCTGACATATGATTGCATTTAGTTTAATAAACACTGCTGAATGCCTACTCTGTTCAAGGAATTGTGCTTTGTTTCAAAGAAGAAGTAAGGGCCACTGTTAGGAAAACAGTTCTCCAACATCATGAAAAAAGCAGCAATGAAGCCATGATCCCAGCCTCCAACAGTCGTTATTTAAACTGAAGTTCATTTTTAAACATTGCTGACTATGGACTTTAAATAACAAGATGTTTTCTTCAATCCACAACTACAAGTCATTCAACTATAGTTAATGAACACATTTATGCTTTCAGGAAATAGACTGGCCAGAGAAAAAAAACATGAAAATCTGAAGAGCAAATGTCTCAATAGCTCCATGATGCCAGTTTTGCATATAGAATGAAATAAGTTAGTGAAGTTGGATTATGAATCTTCTAAATGTCAGCCTGTATTTAACCAACTAAGCCAGCAGTAACCTTTCTTCAATATTTTTTTATTGTCATTACTTACAGAGGAAAATTAGCATTTAGAAAATGTTTTTCAAATTCAAAATATTTCACAAAATCTAAATATGCTTGTCCTGAAATTTATTTAAAGAGTAATAATTTACTACTGAATTTCAAAAATCTGATGTTCACATTATTTTTCTGGTAAGGCATTTTGCAAAGGAGATTCAAAATGATTCTCCTCTTTTTTCCTCCTTATTTTCCACTGATGAGCATGATCCCACGTTGTTAGTACCATTTTTGGTAAGGAGGCAAATGTGGACTGAGAATAATACTTACGTGCTAGCCACAGTGAAACTCTGATTCAATTTGCAACAGCGATTTCATCACCAAGATTAGGGAATAAAACAGAAATGTGTACAAGGAAGCCACAAAAAGCTCCAGTCATGATCTCACTGGGGCTCAGAATGGATGCAGGATAGAAACTTGCAAATTAAACACAGGTGCTCAGAGTTAACAGCAGTGATTCAGGAGGTGTTGCTGTTCTTTAGAACACAGGGTCAGGCCACCTCTGCCTTTTTGTTCCTTGTCCCTTTTTTTATTGCCAATCACCTCTCAGAAACTTATCCTAAATATATCACTCTCCCCTACACCTTAGGATATGCAAAAGTAAAAATAATAATCATCTTATTGATTTCCTTTCTGATTTTAATTTAGACCTCTCCATCAGCCCATGTTGCATCTTTATTATGTGTCATATTATCTCTTCCCATGTCTCTAGGAAGGGTGAAGGTGCATCCCACTTCTGTGATGTCACCATCACATCTGCTTGTCTCAGGCTCCTCTGTATCATCCTGCAGAGCTAAGACACATTGTTGTCTTCACCTTCCTTTCCATTTATTTAGCCCTGTGATGCTGTCTCCCTAGTTTTCTGTCTTGTTGTTTCTTTGTTTTCTTCTCTTTTAAACACAGTGAGTATAATCTCTCTGGGAATGTCAACTGCTGAATTTCACAGCCTGAACCATTCTAGGATTTCTCTTCCCCTTCCCCCTTCTCCTCTCCCTCTCTTCTCCTTTCCTGTCTTCTCCTCCCTTTTTTTCTCTTTTTTCATGATTTAATATTTTTATTGTTTAAATTTAACAATGGTTATATTACATATTTTCATCATCAGATCAGTTTAGATTAATAGATATAAGTATATAAGATTGATCAAACAATTAAACATTAACACATTCAATCAACATTACTTTTTTTTTTCTTTTCCCCTTTCTTTTTTTAAAAGTTGACACATTGCATATTGTCCTCACAATAGTTCTACAGAGCACAGTGTGTGGGCACGACCCACCTCCCTATTGATGTTGCTAAGAAGAAAAAAGAAAAAAGAAAAGAAAATTCTTCTCTTTGGACTAAGAGGAAGCAGATGCATACACAGTCAAATGTTCTGTAATTGCAGTGGGCCATCAGTCTTTTTTCTCTTCTGTTCCTTCCTCCCCTTTCTTTTTCTGAGCTCCCTCCAACACCTAGTGATCAGATTTTTTTTTTTTTTTTTTTTTTTTAAGGACCGGGGTTCAAAGTCACAACCTTACATTTGCGAGGCAGGCACTTGTGCCATGGAGCTGTCTCCCTGGCCCCAATCAGATTTTCTTTATCCTTAAAATTGCCTTCAGGTTGGCCAAATAGCTCAGCCGGTTAAAGTGCCTGCAAACAGGCCCAGGGCCCAGAGTTTCGATCCCCAGGCCTGCCGTGTGGGCCCCCCCACCAGGGCACGCTGAGATGGCAATTGAGACTGGGCCTGGTGGTGCGTGTCTGTAATCCTAGCTTTTGGGAGGCTGTAAACAGGCGGATCACTACAAATCCAATCTAGTACTGAGACCCTGAACATCCTGTAGACCCTTTTCTATAATACAACAACAACAAAAAATGCCTTCAAATACTTTACATACAAATAATTATGTCAGGATTGGTGTGTATCAGAAATAAGAATGATTTGCTAAAGCTTCTGTAATTGTATTTACATTCTCAGTCTCTTATTGTACTAACAAAAATAAGTTTAGAGGAGAGAATATGAGAGACACTGCAAAATTTTCTCACTGTTGACTGTTACTGCTTTGCAATTTAAAGAAACATGGCAGAACATGCAAAATTAAATTGCTATTAAACATTCAAAGCAAGAGAGCAGAGCAGGAGGGGAGAAGGTAAAGGGGAAAGAAACAGAAACAGGGAGTAGAGGGGGGAGAGAGAGAGAGAGAGAGAGAGAGAGAGAGAGAGAGAGAGAGAGAGAGAGAATGAATGAATGAATATGAATATGCCAGTGGAATTGTAGAGTGCAAAGAGAGAAAAGAGAGATGGTGGTGACTTCCTAGTCTATGTTCTAAATACAACGATCAACTCCTTTTATAAACACAATAGAGTAAAAATTTTAAAAGTTCTTCAGAATTTTGCAGCAACATCTTTAATCAATGAGAGGTTCGATTATATAACCTATTGTCTGTTTGCAAACTTATTAAAACCTGCCTAGGACTTAAAATATTTTTAGAAAGAAATTTTCAAAACAAGAAGTTGGTTAGATATTCTTTATTCTTCAGCTAATTGGAAAGTAAAACTATATTAAGCAGAACTCTTTATGTCCTTTATAGGCCATAGTCATTATTTCCCTAAACTCACTTCTGTGGGACTGGGGACTTAGTTCAGTGGAACAGGGTTTAGGGACTGGGAACTTAGTAGAACAGTGCTTGCCTGGAAAGAGTGAGGTCCTGAACTTGATTCCTAGTAATGCTTCCCCTCAAAAACGAATTTCCATATTGTTTCTATTCTTCTGACTTTCACAAATTTATAAGCCACAATGTAATACAGGAATAATATTTAGTATTTAAAGATTCTTCACATTAAGTCATACACAGAATTATTCTAGTTATTAAAATAGCATGATTAAAAAAAAACTGAACTGTTGGTCTCTGTCCTTAGATTCCAACTCAGCATTGCTTCCTTTTCTTATGAAGGTAACACAAGCTTCTTTGCAGTCATATCCTTTCCTATGGTTTCTTCCCATTCTTTTTTCTAATTATTTAAGCCCGTGCTACAGCTTCCATTATTTTCACTCACAGTCAGTTCACCACCTTCATCACTTAAACAAGTGCTATTGTGAGTGCACTGACTTTTCCTAGCAAGACCTCTGCTGGTTCTTCAAAGTGGTCCAAAAAAATCGCTGCTATTTTGTTTCTGCCAATGCTCCTCTTGTGTCATTTTCTTTACAATGACAAGTCTTACTGTGCTTTGTTTTTCCACTGTACTTACAAATGCTCTCAGTAATGAAAGACATTTGAAATATTTCATTATCTAAAAAGATATTTTCAGGCCAACCAAATAGCTCAGCAGATTAAAGCACCTGAAAGCAGGCCCAGGGGCCGGGAGTTCAATCCCCCCTCTTGTGAGGCTGTAACAGGAGGATTATTACAAGTTCTATGTAGTAGAGAGACCCTGCACACTCTGTAGACTCTTCCGTAAAATACAAAAAAAAAAAAAGAAAGAAAAGATACTTTCAGATTAAAAGCCCTTAAGTGTTAAATTATTGATAACTTGGAAAATAATATTTGAAAATATAAATTCCTTCAAGTTAGACAAATATACTTCAGATATATTAAAGTTTACATTAAAATGAAAGGGGTCTTGAAAGCAGAACTTTAGAGTTGTGAAAGCTTTCTAAACACTATACCAATGAAAGAAACACAAGTTTTATAACTTTTCTTAAATAATTTCTTAAATTTTACCAGTAAAAATGAATCAGAACACCATAAATAATATGAAAAGCATATGTAAAACTAGGAAAAATATTTGTAACATGAATAAAATACTTAGTATTCGTAATACATATCGAGCTGACAATAACAAATAACAAAATGAATACTTCTATAGAAAAATGGGACAGACAATGAAAAAGCACAAATGGCCACTGAATATAATTTTAAAATGTTTAGCCTCATCAACAATCTAAGAAGTGCAAAAATGCAATTAGATATCAGGCTTTGTTTTTTTACTCACATAATAACCAAGACAACCTTAAACAAATAATATCAGTGTTGCTCAGGTCAAGGAAACAGCATTCGTACACATCATCAGTGTGAACCTGTGTTCATCCTTTCTTTCCTCGGGACCTTGCACTTGCCAGTCAGGCACTTATGTTGCTGAGCCACTACCCTGGCTCCTTAAATCAGTTGGCATGTGAACTAATCAACTACTTAAAAAATTATGTATTTGGTACAGTGTCTCACTATGCAGCTTGGACTCACAGTGATCCTATTTCAGCCTCCCCAGTACTGGGATTACAGGCATGCACCACCGGTTTCAGTGGCTGGATGAGTGCATCCAGGTTGGAGCCAGAAGGCATGTGGTACCAGGGATCAAACCTGGGTCCTTGAGCTTGCCTAGGCAGACAATTAGACCAATGAGCTATCTCTGTGTACAATTTGATAATGTATCTCAATGACTAATCCTTTCGAGCCAAAAATTCTATTTCTACTTATTTAACATAAGGGTATAATTATAGAGACCAAAGTTTTAGTGGCAGAAGTAGTTGGTATTGTGGTATGGAGCTCAAAAGCAAGGGTATAGTCAAAACTGCACAACAGTGAAATAACCAGTTTAAATAAGCAATGATGTATCTATGAAATGTTGTCAAAGTCATGTTGAAAATATATTGAGAAATAGGTACATGACTAAAGTATCATAAGTGCTATACCATTTTGTTACATAAAGATGGCTCTGTATACACATGAAAAAGACTGAAATACATCAAAACATTAATTAGTATTATAAACGTTTATTTTCTTCTTTTAGTTTGTATGTCTATCACTTCACTATGTGCAAAAAATAACCTAAGACCTTTCTTGCACACTCAGTCATACTGAACTGAATAGTTCTTCCATCATTTTAACCCCTTTTATAACTTCTTTTTTAAAATTTATTTTATTTGTTTTTATTATTTTTAAATAAGAAATAAAAACATGAGGGTTTCAAAACATGTTGGTAGCACAATTGCAATAATTGACACACTGTATATTGACCTCATGAAAATTATACAGAGCACTGGGTGCAGACGTGACAAATTTTCTAATGAATATTGGTTCAGAAAAAAAAAAGAAGAAAAAATTTTCTTCTCTTTGAACTAGGAGGAAGTAGTTGTATACATCGTCCAATGTTTCATAATTGCAATGGGTTACCAGTGATACAACTTCTTTTTGTATCAGGGATCAAACTCAGGATGTTGTGCTTGTCAGGTAGGTCCTTATGCCACTAAGCTATCTCCCCCGCCCCGCTTTCATGTAAATTTGTACTGAGAGTTTTGTTATATGTGACAATTATTCTGAAGAATTAGGATTTTCTCCTTCATAGCATGAATTCTAATTAATAAAGAAGGAATTAAAAAGGAACTTTAAAATGGACTAAGGAGTAATATTTAAAATATGTACCTTAGGAATTTGCAAAAAAGAAATCTGTCAGAAAAATTTTTGTTTCGCGTATCCCCTTTACCTGTCTCTTTTGAATTCCACTGCCCCACTTCCAAACTTAAAGTGATATGTATTTCATTTTAGAACTATGAGAGGAATGAGGAAACTTATTTTTAATCATGTATGACAATATCTTGATTATTCTGAAATCACAAAAAACCTTGAATGCTTGAATGTAATACTTAAATCTACAATGTATGGAAGGAATGACCAATGATTGAAATATCTAAGGGAAATGGACATTTAAGTATATAAGATAAAAATAAAAAGACAGGCCAAAATTAAACAGATTTAATCAGCTGCAATGTGATACCTTACATGATTCAATTTAAAACATGAACTTAAAGCTCTTAATGTAAAGGAATGACCTTGATGAGTTGAGACTCCGAATTTCATGAAACCAAAAAAATGACAGGGACAAAATTAGCTCATGGATTTTGAATAGCATTTTTTAACACAGGTTTTCAGTTTTGTCTTGAGACAAACTTATAAGCATAACTGACAGAAAAGAAGAAATTAAGAAAAATAAACCAACTGTGCTCATGATACATAGAGTAGGTCACATTTCCATATTTTCTCATGGTTGCATGTCTAAGGAATCAGTTACATGATGATTATATTTGCTATAGTTTCTGTCTAGTTGTCCCCCCAAAGCCTCATGCAGTTGTGTGGCGGCTTCTAATGTTCATCATAACTCATGACCTAGTGCTAATCCCAGATAATCCCATAATCCCATAGGTGTGAGTATTGCTGGGATTATGGGTGTATGAGCTACTGGGATTATGGGTGTGAGTGCTACATCCAGCCTGGGACAGATAGCCTGAATGCAATGTAGGGGAGATAAATTTTCTTTCTTTTGCCATTCTTGCTGTTGCTCCTCCCTTTGCTCTTTGCTGTCTTCTCTCACCATGAACTGCTGCTCTCTGCTATGTGCCACTCTACCTTGAAGCCAGCATAGTATGGACTGAAACCTCCACAAACTGTGAGCTAAATAAAGCATTTCTTCCTTCATTTTGGGTGTTGCGTATTTTGTTATAGAGAAGAGACAAGAGAAAAGAAACCAAGACAGAATTTGTCAGAATTTGGTAACAGACAAGTGAGGTCACTGCTGTAACTATACCTGACCATGTGGATTATGAGCTTTTGGGAATGGCTTATGGGAAGAGAAAGGAAAGGTTCAGAGATGTTGCCTGAAAGAGAAGCACTCTAATGCATTCATCTGTTCTGTATGGGAGATTCTGGTGAGACTCAGAAGACCAAAAGGCTGAGACAAAGCCTGCTTGTAAAGACCAGGTTGGGGAGGTTTCTGCTGGGCAAAAGGATTACATTGGTTGCTGGACTCCAGATGATGTGTGTTTTGGCTTGGCAGAAAGTTTCTATGCACTTTGCTCATGTCCAGAGATGTTGCCTGAGACAGAGATTAAGCATGGTGGACAGACTAATCTGACAAAAGAAATTTCAAATCAGTTGAATGTTGAAGCAGTGGTATGGCTGTTGTTGGGGGCCTTTAGTCAGATCTATGTAGATGATTAAGAGCAAAGAGCACAACAGGATGATTTAAAATGTGAGTTTGGTCAGAAAGAAAACTCCAATAAAGCTATGGAATGCAAAGATAGAGCTAAGAGGATCTCCATTACAGGGAGGTAACCAGAGACTGAAAAGGATGGCTTAAAGGCATCACAGGAGGAAGCAGGTCTCCACCCTTTGCAGCTTCAGAAGGGGGAAAGACTTTGCCTTGAGGAGAAAGCTGCAGATTGCCATGTTCCAGAATGGTGGTGGCAGCCATGCCAGATTCCAGAATGGTGCTGGGATAAAGAATTTGTTCCTTGGAATAAGGATCAGAGTGTTCAGTGGTGCAGAAACTTGACCCCTATGGCCAAGAGAGAAGGAAGCCTGGCTACTGCTCCAGCTGGTCACAGACCTTGGCATCATCCACTGTTGGTTTCCAGAGCTTGCAGAATGCAAGAGTTCTGAGGTTAACAAGGCTTCCACCTGTATTTCAGAAGGCCTGGGATGCCAAGCAGTGTGCCCCTAGGAGGGCAGTACATAAAGCAGAGAGTAAAAAGCTTAGTATGCAGTGGAAATCCTGGAAGTTTGGAAGAGCCAGGAATGTGAATCATCTAAGGCAAACTTCAAAGAGGGAGCAAAGCTGGCCTAAGAGAGAAGCCATGGGAACTACCATCAAGTGTGTCAAAGGGGCATAGCCACATGGAGCTCACAATTTGCCACAGATTGTTTCGGATATTCCACATGAAACTATAGGACTTAATGTTCGCTTTTCTGGATTTGGGACTTGTTTTGGTCTCAATGCTTGGTACCCTCCTGTGTGTACCTTTTGGAATGGTAATGTTTATCTTATGCCATTAAATGTTGGAAATGTTTAACTTTTCATTTGTGCAAGAGTTTGACTCAGATTTTGGAGGAGACTTGGGACTTGGGACTTTTCTGCAGTGCTGAAACTGTTGGGAATTTGGCAACTCTTAAAGATGGACTAAAATGTCTTTTGCACAAAGGGATGTGCATGAGTCTTTGGAGGTCCAGGGGTGGAATGCTATGGTTTGTGCCTAGTTGTCCCCCCAAAGCCTTATGCAGTCATGGGATGGCTTCTTTGTGATTAATTCATGATCCAGTACTGGGATTATGAGTGTAAGTGCTACATCCAGCCTGGGGCAAATAGCCTGAATGCAACATAAGGGAGACAGATGCTCTCTGTTGCCACTGTTCTTGCCACTCCTCCCATTTGCTCTTGCTATTTTCTGCTGCCATGAACTAACTGTTGCCCTCTGCCATGTGCCAGCCTACTTCTGAGCCAGCTGAGTATAGACAGCAACCTCCACAAACTATGAGCTAAATAAGCCTTTCTTTCTTTAATCTTGAATGTCAGATATTTGTTCCAGTAAGGAGAGAAGTGTAACTGAGACAAAATTCCAAAAACAATAGGCATAAATGTACAAAATCTTAAAATAAAAATATCTGTCACTCTAGGTACCTCAAGCTCCTTACTTAGTAGCTAATACCCTTAATCTTTATAAGAGGCTAATACATTCAAATGTGCAGGCAGATACTGACTTTGGATAAAATAAGTTCATAATGCATAACTGCTTTGGAACAAATATGAAGAAATATACCTTTTTAAGCCACACAAAGGACCTGGATATTTTATCCACTATTAAATCCAAGGTTTTGTGACTGTAATAGGATCATTTCTAGAAAAGGGGCTTGCTTCATTATAAAGGTCTCCTCTACAATTCTAAGTGGTTTAAGTGAAATAAGTTCATTTGCTTATTTTTTTGTCCTTATTAATTTCATATTGGGACAATTAGGTGACCAAGAGGTCAATGTTTAGTCTTATTTCTCAATTAGGAATAAGATGACATCCACACAGTTTATCCTACAGCTGTACAGCAAAATCTACTTAGAGACCAATATTATCATGATCAAATTAGCAACATTGCCTATTTTCACATAATTTTTCTTCTTCTTCCTTTTTTTTTTTTTGGGTATATTTAGGGAAAGGTACACAGGGTGTTCAAGGTCTCACTACTAGATTCAACTTGTAGTGATCTGCCCATTTACAGCCTCCCAAGAGCTGGGATTACAGGTCTGCATCACCATCCCCAGTCTCCATTGCCTTTCTTAGAATGCCCCCAGGGGCAGGGCCAGCATAGCAGGGACTGTTTTTTGTTCAATCACGAAATCTTTCTGTTCTCACAGATTACAAAGTGCCCTCTCATTGAGAGCAGTTCTCATTTTAAAGCCATCACACAGATTGCTCTCCTATGCTTTCCTTTGCAGTGAGTTGTAATTGCTACATTAATCAACAGAGACTGAGTATATCTTTGTCTGTGCCCAATGATCAGAAAACAGGATGCCTTCTAAGAATGGAACTTAATTTAAGATACCATTATTTTATATATTACTAAGAAAGGAGAGAAATGCCAATAATTGTTATAATACTATCACTTGAAAAATGAATCTATATATTCAAAATATTAAAATGTGAAAAGATGTGGGCTCCTTAGAGTTGATGATATAATTTCCAACACTGTGCCAGGATCAAATTTACTGAAATTGCTTCTTCAAAAGAGTCAAAAACTGAAACCTACAGATTAGCAGGAATTTTTGCTTGCTGAAAAGGCCATCAAAATTTCACCACCTAAGATGTTTTTCTCTGTCTAATTTATTTGCAGCATATGAATATGTTTATAAGTGCCAAAAAATAATAATTTTCATTTCTCTCACTTACTCAGGAGGGCAGGGCTCAGTATTGCAGGCTCTTTGATTTTCAGGTGGTTTACTGTCAGGATCACAATAACTGTTCTGGACAATGGAGCTGTCATCCAACCTTTTACAGACCACCTCCTGTCTTTGGACACCTTGAAAAAAGGAGAACATCATTAGTTGAAGAGTAGTTTACTTTCCAATAAATTAGGTATGCATAGCTTTCCTCTGTAGGAATCAACCTCACTGGATCGCTGATGACTTATCACTTGACTGCTTCTCTGAAAAGGAGAGAAGTCCTGGTCATTATATTGAAATTGTAGTTAAAATTATTGTTTTTATATTTAGAAATATAACAGTTTCCAAGTCCAGAAAAGAAACAATGGGTAGTGTTAGTATTTCCATTTACATATTCACCTTTGTGCTTAAAAAAAAAAAAAAAAAAAAAAAAAAACTTGAATGTCCTAAAGCATAATCAGAAAAAAATTTATTAATATATATTTCAATATAAAACAATGGCTGTATATAAATTTAAAAATAAAATGCTAGGGGCCAGTTTGCTTTTTAATATTTTGTAGAACAAACCCTGTCAAATTTAGTCTTTGTACATATCACATCCACATTGCATTTTTTCTTCCACTTACATAAGTGTCTTTCCAAAAGCCCATGTGATTTGAAATTTAAAAACTGCAGTGGACCCTTTTTGCACTGTAGCAAACTAGTCTGTTTGCCTTAGAGTTGGATGCCTACTGATACCATCATCGAAGAGGCATACCGTTTGTTTAAATATTGATCTATAACACAATTATCTCATTCTTAAAAAGTTAATGTAGGTGGCCTGTTTACCACAACTAAAAATATTCTCATTAAGAAATTCTTCATATTTGTAAACACTTTCATTTGTGAATACAGTTTTATCTGTAAAGATCATTTTCTCTTCAGTGTGAAAGTAGCTGAAGCAGAAATAGGTATATCAAGATATTGAAGAGAAGCAAACCAAACTAGAAGACAATGGTTAATATTTCAAACCATACATATATTTCTCCTGAAAAAGGAAATTTAAGCATAAACCAAGGAGTCCCTCAATCACAAATTCCATTCCTTTAATAAGCAAGCTAAACTTCCCAGGAAGTTTTAAAAATAGTAACAGTATCTAGGAAGTCGCAGCTTCTCATTTAACTAATCCCATACAATCCTGCAAGGTTTTTTTTTCTTCCAGTTGTTTTAAGGTAATAGTGCCCTAAAAAAAAAGTTTGAACACAAATTAGAGAAATTCATGTGAAACAGGTTAATTTAATGAGGGAAACTTTCATCCATTTATTTTCTGTTTTTATGTACAATGTCTACACAGTCTATAGGGTGACTTGTAGTGATTCTCCTGTTTTCAGCCTCCCAAGCTCTGAGATCACAGGCACGCCACCATGCCAGTCTCCATTGCAGTCTTAGTGGGGCTCTGGGGGTGAGGCCAGCACCAAAAGCTGCTGAGCTCAGCCTAAGCAGGTGCTTTAGTCCACTGAGCTATCTGGCTAGCCCTCAAAGCTTTCATTTAAAGAGGTAGGCATCAAATGCTCCCCACTCAAGGTTCCTTATGAGTCACCAGAAAGTTTTCCTGTTGAAGTACCTCAGTGAGTATGTTATGCACATTTAAGCCCTTTGAATTTCAAGAGTGTAAATCTCATGACACTTAGATCCAGCAGTTTTCACGACAGCAGTAACTGAAATAGGTATTTCTTATTGCTTATAGTGACTTAAGGCTCCTTCTGTCAGCACCAAAATTTTAGGTTTTCCTAAATTAGGAGTCTAAAATATAGCCAAATAGTTTACCAGGAAGATTATATATATATATATATATATATATATACCAGGGATTGAAATCAAGCCCTTGCATTTGCCAGGAAAGAGTTTATTCTACTGAGCTATCTCCCTAGCCTCTCTTTAAGCTATATATCATATTTGCTCCCTCCCAAGAACAGGCCGAAAAACTCAGTTTATACGATTATAACAGTTTGGAATTTTTTAACTATTAACTTCAGATTTTTGAGGGAAGAATGATTCACATCAGGCATAGCTGTAATCTATCCACACATGTTCCATGAAACTCATCAAATTAGCTCCCTGTGGTGTCATTCAGTGGGCAGATAACTAAATCCATGTGATCCACCTAGACAGATAGCTCTACCATTAGTCATAGCATTCAACTACCCAATGCTAACAGTGGCTCAGATGATCCATTCCCTCTGCTTCAATATGCTGCTTTAGTCAGACAAGTCATTCAAATATGACTGTACATGAAAATAAAATAATGGCATTTAAAACAATATCTTGGTTGTTTCTCAGAAAAGGACATGCACTGTCAACTCTACAAAATGGAATTGGTGTTTTGTTTCAGTGGAAGGAGAAGTGAGTCAGTTTCTACAGTTAAGATGGATTCTATTTTCTTTAAATTAACTCTAGAAATGTTATTTTACATTTTTTTCCAAGGTCACCTTCAATTCAAAGCAAGGTGTGTGCAATTTGAATTATGGGTGAGGTATTAATACGTAGAGATAATCAGCAGAGATTTACATTTGAAAATAAATTCTAGTCATGTACTTTTTTCAAAGTACATGTTGTTCAGGCTGGCCTCGAATTCACTGTGTAGTCCAGGATGGCACAAACTGGTGGTGTTCCTCCTGCCTCAGGCTTCTGAGTGGTGGGATTACAGACATGCTGTACCATGCCTGGCTCCTTGTATATATTTTGAAAAAACTTCCTACTTAACATTTATTGCTAAAAACTTGAAAAATATGCAAAAGTATAAGGAATAAAATAAAAATTATCCTTAGTCTCATAGCTTAGACCTTTATTTTTTATGATTATTTTGCTATTTGATGAGATAGTGATTGGTTTAAAATAATATATATGCACGAATTGCCAGATTAATGTGGTTCATAGGTCATTCATTCATTCACTCACTCATTCAGCAAATGATAGTTACTAAATGCAAACACTGTTCTTTTAAGATATTGGATTAAACAAAAAAATACATTGACTAATTTTGGCTAGGGTGTATTCAGATCTAGAGATTAAGGATATGTTTCAATATATATTAGCTTTTAGTGGCTTTTTTTCTGAAGCAAAAATTAAAATCCTTGAAGAGAGCTAAAGTTCTACATTTTATGAAGATACATTTCCTTGTATTCATCTTTTATTAATTTTCTTCTAAAAATGTTATATTAGACAGTGTGGTATTTCACACTCAAGAATTCCCTATATCATTAATCTATTCCAAATTTTCCTACAACACTTTACTATTTTCCTCTCACAGCATACAAATTTCCTTCCAATTTTTAACCCCACAAATGGCATGTTTACAGATTTTTTTTTCTGCTTTGATTTTAAGTCAGTCCAACAGGATAACTGCAAACCAGTGTACCTAAAGGGATACATTTTAAAACATATCACTTTGGCGATTGGTGAGATAGTGCACTAGACTAACCACCTGCTTAAGCAAGTGAAAGGGACCATGTTAGATCCTGGTATAACATGTTATGGGGATCCTGCCCCAAGAGCGCTGAGCAGGCCAGTGCTGGGGAGGCTAAAAACAGAAGGATCACTATGAGTCCAAGCTGCGTAGTGAGATCGTGTACCCAATACATTAAAAACAAACGTACAAATTTGAGAATTAAGGCAAACACAGCTTTTAACTTTTGAAAGTAGAAACTATAGATGAAATAATCTACATCACCAAAAGAAATGGAATTTGGAATCTTTTTATATGGTCAAGTCTCTTGCACATAGCTTCTTTTAAAATAGTCTGTAAAACATTGCTAAATTGATTTTAAACTGTCAGGAAAAATTACATTCACTTACACAAAACCATTATGCTTTCAAATTTAAAGGTATAATATTTTCTCCCCCACTCCCACTCTCACGATCAGTTAGTATACATCTAATCAAAAACAAAATCCTACTGACAGTGTTCACAGGTCCTGGAGACAGACACATGTCTTTAAGAATTTAATTGGCTAAATTTA
Source organism: Myocastor coypus (assembly GCA_004027025.1). Lineage (NCBI taxonomy): Eukaryota > Metazoa > Chordata > Mammalia > Rodentia > Myocastoridae > Myocastor > Myocastor coypus. Next base: position 35,690 of record PVJA010005467.1, read on the forward strand.
AAACTATGTTACTTATATTTTATTCTTAAAAGTTACTTACATACAAACTTTCTAGCTCTTATTTTTGCCAATACTTTAAGTCCTCTAACAGATGAATGCCTGTCTGTCCTTTTAATCTGTGTAATTCTTGATGGTTCGGTATTAGAGAATGGAGTATGACGGCACAACGGTTCCTAACACAGAAATCTGACCCCTGGCCAGGAATGTAGATCAGTGGTAGCATGCTGCCTATGACATGCAAGGCCGTAGGGCTTGCTTTACCACAGCATCCATAGTAGTTAGCAACCAAGACAACATTGTATAACCACAGTATACAGAGCATTTGACCGGCAATGCTAATTTAATCTAAATCTTAGTGCAGAGAGCATCCAAAAAGCAGTAAGTGCCAGGGCGGAAAAATGTCTCTTCTGCCTTACACTGCTAGAATCTGGCTGTCGTGCTGTGTGACTGTTGGCCAGACAAAAACATCACAGGGCAGAGCGAAGCCCATCTGCTTCAGATCTAGCAGCTGGCATGCAGGTACCAGTCAACTTTCCCCATACAGCTTCTATAACCTAAAGTCTGATGATAGTTTTTATCTTTTAAAGACTTCCCTCTCTTTCCAGTGTCTTTTTTTCTGTCCTAAACAAAAGTAGATATCTTGAGGAAATGAATGATCAAAAGATGAAATTTACTCTAAACCTATTGTACTTTCTAGAGCAACTATATTCAGTGATAATAAGTTAGAGAAACATATACAATGGACTTACTTGAAATCACACTGTGGCTAGAAAGAATTCCTACTACTCATTAGGTACTAATATTGATCTCTTCTATGAAAAGTATCTATATCTTTATCATTTATAACTATAAACATATATTTCTTTTCTTTCTTTCTTTTTGTGGAGCCAGTGATCGAACTCAGGACCTTGTACTTGCCAGGCAGGTACTTGTGCCCTTGAGCTATCTCCCCAGCCCCAAATACATATTTCTTACATAAAAGAAACTGGGAAACATTTGCGCTTGTGTATCTGACTTATTTCACTTAGCATTATGTTCTCAAGTTGCACCCATTTGACTATGAATGCCTCAAGTTTATTCTTCTTCATGGCAGAGTAGTGTTGCATTTGGTACAAATATCACATTTTATTTATCCATTTACCTGTTGATGAGTACATATAAGCTATTAGAAATTATGCTCTGTAAACATGAGTATGCATGTATGTAAGGGAGTCTTTTTTGTCTGTACTCAGATATTTGGGGCATTTTTTCAAAGAATCATGATACACTATATACAATTTTAAGTATTTGGTTAAAATTTTTATTTTTTTCATGAAATTATAGTGCTTTGCATATTTTATTATGATCTACTTGTATTACATTAAAATTAAAAGTATCCAATTTTCCTGCAATTCATTGAGTTCCTATTATGTCTAAGGCATGATTTTCATTACCACACAGGAAATAAGGCAATCTTCATTTTGATGAGATTATATTAGTACAGGAGCAGGGAGCTGAGGCAAGTGCCACCATGATTACATGACACAATGAAGGTAGCTTATCTCATAAAATACTAACCACATTTTCAGTGTGATGCTTTTAGTTTAACCACCCTACCATTTAGCTATACTGCTGTCTGATTTCTCTTTCCCTGATCCTAAGAGCTTGTTTTGTTGTCAGATCACTATGGTGTCATTTCCTATCACTTTACTTTGTTCTCACTCTTTCCTTACTCTACCTTTTACCATAGTTTGAATTACAGTCACGTAAAAATGATCTTAGGTACATTTTCATTGTCCTTGTGAAGGCATTTAATCAAATTAGATAATTTCTAGAGTTTGCCTCAGACTCAAAATTATATAAAGGTTGTCTCTGGAGTTCAAGTTTTAAAAATATTTTCTCTCTCTGTTCCAGCTGTCTTTCTATTACCTAGAAGACAGTCATCTGTTATTTTCTATTTGGTTGTGAAGTCTGTTTTCAGACTCTTAGGTCTTATCAGTTCTTTTGACTTGGGATAGTGAGTAAGTGGGTCAAGAGGCCAAATATTATGTAGAAATAGGGATATTTGAATGACAAGTTTCCTAATATAAAAAAGTAACTCAGCTTACTAAAAAATGATGTACATGACCTTTGGTAAGAGTTTAGTCGTTTCTAGTATATAGTTTACTTATGACATTTATTTATTTAGTTATTTCATTTTTTATTTATTTTTGTATTTTTTAGGGAAGGGTCTACGGATGATCAGGATCTCACTACTCGATTGGACTCATAGTGATCTGTTTTTTTTTTTTACAGCCTTTAAAGAGCTAAGATTACAAGTGCACACCACCGTGCCCAGTCTCAATTGCTATCTCAGCACACCTCGGGGCAGGGGCCAGCAAGCAAGGTCCAGTATTTATTTAAAATATTAAAAGAATAATGTTGAGAGTATAAAGCCTTGAGCTTCTTCCCTACACTGCTATCTATTTATTACCAATAGCAAACTTCTAATTTTAATAATACAGAAAGTTCCTTTAGGGAACCAAAGAATAAATATTTCAGATTTCAGTTTAAAGTAAGGGTAACTCATAAACATGCTATTTAACTTTTCAAGTAAAATCTTCATTTTCCTTCAGATAACAAAATAAGTGTTGGAGTAAGATCCCACAAAACTGAGATAATGTTCACAAGGTATTCTTGTATTAGAGTATATTATACATACCACCTTTTAAGTATGTCTAGTACTAACGATGGTTAAGCATGCTACTTGGACATAATTTTTGTAAAGTGAAATTAGGACCTGTGTCACTGCTGATCATTAATACAATAAAAGTGTTCTTAAACTTTGGTTTTAGCTTTACCCAAGTCATTCAGTAGATGAATATTGATCCAAACTGTTCATATTAAAGAACAATACAATTGCTATTAGCAACAGAAGTGATCGAAGAGGAGAAAAAACAGTATTAGGAAGAATGTTTTGAGTTAGTAAAGATTTCTAGCCTTCAACTATAAATCTTATCACTGGAGAAAATGCAAACCACAGTATTCAGAAGTAAACCATAAAAGTTGTAAATATTATAAATAAAACCAACTTTTAAGGCTTTTGCATTGGAAATACTACACAGTAGAACTCAGAAGAATTATTATGAACAAATAAATCAATAAACCCATCAGCTTTTAATAGGGTGAACCAGCCACAACCATAAATAAACACATACAGCAGCCAATCCTCTGTCAAGGGATATGCTATATGAGAATTTGTATAAGCCAGGTAAAGATTAGAGAAACTCTGATGTTCATAGGCACCTACTACAGTGCTTAAAACAACTAATCATACATGTTAAAAACATTCTTCTCTCTTAACATTGAAAATGACTTAAAAGGGGAACATGGGGGACAGTAAAAAGGCAAATGTCATGGTGAATGTGGTGACAGACAACTACCTAGATGTTTAAATTTCTTATTTTTCAAAAAGCAAGGAGAAAATGAAGGAGCAATAAATAAAGCTAAATGGAAACTTCCAATTTTTATAACTTCAAGATACTTTGTTTTTCAGGTTTTATTTTTAGTTATCAAAATCATCCCAGTGATCTGCATTATGTTTAAGTTTGGATATACAGAAATAAAGCATAAGAGGACCCTCATATGGTACATTGTTCAACCTCACATCAGAAATACCTGTCAAGGGCAATTTTTCTTAAAACAAATTGACTATATTTCTTCAAGCAAAATAAATGGCAATAAGTAACATGGTCTTTTCTTTTTTTCCAAGTAAAATCTGCATTTGAAACTTTTTGAATATAATGTCTAAGTCAAAGATAAACAAATTTAGTTTCAAAATTCCATCTTTTATGTCTTTCACAAAATTTCAGTCAAATCTATTTGGAACTTTCTAAAAAATTGACTTTGTCTTCCTCTGTCTGCTCCAGAATGATGCCTCTGCTTTGGCTTCCTGTGGAAGTTAACAGCATTTGTGTCCTTCTTAAGTTGCTATACAAGTGCTAGTCATTATTTTTGTTATTATGTGTATAAAAGCCAAGTGTCAAAACTCTTGCTTGAGCTAGGCATGGTGGCGCACTCCTGTAATCCCAGTACTTGGGAGGCTGAGGCAGGAGGATCAGTGCAAGTTCAAGACCAATGTGGGCTACAAAAGTGAGCTCAAGGCCAGCCTGAACTGCATAGCAAGACCCTGTCTCAAAAAGACAAAAAACAAAACAAAACAAAAACCTCTTGCTTGTTTCAAGTACGTTTTCACCCTCACCAAGCAACATGCATGGACCTGTTAATGATGTCAAATGCATTAGACAGACATTTTAGAAAGACATTTAGGGACATTTATGAATATGTAAAGAGTTTGCTTCAGTTTTATCTGGTTCTTTCAGAGCTATTTTCTTTGCTTGGTGCTTAGTATTGGCCTAAAAAATTGCATTACACTTTTATTAATAATCACTTAAAAATTTAGAAATTATTATTTTATAATAGACTCTTTATACTTTTAAGTACAGATTATACTTTTATCACTCTTGAAAATAATAAAATACATAATATATATTTTTGCAGAAACAATGTAGGAATCCCCAATTTTTAAGAGGGTTAAGTAACCTGCATGACAGATTCATTAAAATAGTTTGAAAATTGTTATTAGCAAATAGAATAGTATAGATTATTTTGTAAGCCTGTTAGTCATACAGAAAATAATTTTATCGGAAGCTATTTTAGATATATACTTTCTTCTTCCTTTTCATTTTTTGCTTTTCATACGTCAAACTTTTAGTAAAATAAAGGGAAGGAAACATCTAGGAGGACACATCAGAAGGAATACTTAGCATGGATATGAAGGTGAAACTTAAATATTATTCAGAACTGCTAGTTATTTGTCTGAAAGTGCAAGAGCCACCACTTTTACATTCTGATCATCATCAGAGACCTGAGTAGTGAGTTTATAGGCATTTTACCCTCTACTGAAATGAAATTCAACATCTACTGCAAAAGATTGATGTGATATTGTGCTCCATTTAATGACATTAGTAGTACATTAAGTGAGAGGCTCTGAAACATTTTGGTTCACGTACTATCAAACAATATTTTTACAGAACCTCATAGATACAAAAAAATCTAAGAGCTTTGTTTATTAAAAACTTAGGTCCAAATAACTTAGTTGTAAATATATGTAGAGTGTACAGTTATTGTCATCATGCTCTTCTTTCTGCTTTCTCTCCCTCCCTTCCTCCCTCTCTGTGTATTTAGTACAGGGTCACTAGGCAGCTCAGACTTGTAGTGATGCTCCTATTTTCAGCCTTCCCAGGACTGTGATTACCAGCACGTGCCACCACACCTGAACTCAGTGGCTGGCTCAGCGCATCCAGGAGGGTGGGGCCAGCATGGCATGTGGTGCCAGGGATCAAACCCAGTGTGTTTTTCTTTTAAAAGCATAACATTCTATAACATCCCAGTGAGCTCACTGAAATGCTATTGTGCATCTTAGTACTTTTTAAAAACTATGCTCTTAAATCAGGAAAATCTAAAATAATAATTAAAGTCATTTAAAAAGGATCTTAAAAATCTCAGAGAGTAAAAACAAACTCCTATACATGATCTAGATGACTCAAGTAAAGATGCATATAGTAAAATAAAAGATTTTTTCACAGCTAGAAAGAAGAAATACATAGAATAACCTCAAAATTTATAGGCTATTTTCTTTTTCTTTCACTCTTTTTGTCTCTGTCTCTGTCTCTGTCTCTGTCTCTGTCTCTCTCTCTCTCTCTCTCTCTCTCTCACACACACACACACACAAAGTAGGCAATCAAAATTACATTCAGGGAAGAAAATAAGTAAATGAACCATTAGACTCATAAGATTAAGTTAATAGATTACCTATGTATGCAAGAAAAAGTATTACTAGCATTTTACATAATTAATGACAATCACCAAAACTTCTCAATAATCAAAATCTCAACTAAACTATAAATTAGAGTTAAATAAAATAAAAATAGCCTCAAACAATATGCTCATCTCTTTTCCTCTTTAAGCATACCTTTTCCCCTGAGCTTCAAAGCAGAGTTTAACAGAGATATTTCTATTTATCAGAAACCTAATCAAATTCAGTTTGACATATGACTTTTTGTAGTCCAACACAAAGAGAAAAAGAAACCCTAAAAAATAACCATATAAAATATAAAATAACCATATAAAATCAAATTCAGTTTGACATATGACTTTTTGTAGTCCAACACAAAGAAAGAGAAAAAGAAACCCTAAAAAATAACCATATAAAATGGCAGGAGTGTCAATTGAAGAAGGACAGAGATCTATTTTCCTACCCCTAGAAATTGTATTAATTCCTGCCTTATTAACCCTTGTAGTCAACTATTAGCAAATTAATGTATGCTAGTAATGCTATCCAAGATATGTGCATCTGAATATTAATTCTTTGAAGATTAAAACTTTCAATCTATCGTCAACAGCAATGCTTGTCAACCTTGGCTGCACATTAAAATTACTCAGGCTGGCTGAGCCTGATAGGGAACACCTGTAAACCCAGCACACCACAAGCCTGAGTCAGGGGAATCATTATGAGTTTAAGGTCAGCCTAGGTTACATAGTGAGTTTAAGACCAGCTTGAATTACATAATGAAGCCCTGTCTCCAAAAAATCAAATAAGTAAATATTACCAGAGATCCTTTCAAAATCTGAAACCCAGACCACACCCATAACCAATTAAATAAGATGGGGTAGGGGGAGTTAGGGAGTTCAGTCTATTTGGTGTTTCTAATAGAAACCAAAGTTGGTATGCACCATTGTGTGAGAGAGTATTTGAAAAGACAGACTTTCAAGCTGGTGAAAGAGATCATTTTTTAATAGCAAATATAGCATGCTTCTCTACAGAGATTGCTAACTGGTAAAATGATTAAGATAATGACCGTTTTTATTATTAGGGGAATTCTACTTTATCTTGTCTTTTTTTTTTTTTTTTTTTTGGCGGGACTGGAGTTTGAACTCACAACCTTGCACTTGCCAGGCAGGCACTTGTGCCACGGAGCTATCTCCCCAGCCCCTGGGAATTCTACTTTAAAAAAATCACTAGAAATTCAATTACTAGGTCTTGGTTTCAGCAAATTACTTCTCTTAAATTCCACATAGAAAATAGGAATCATAACAGCAGCGCCTATCTTGTCTGAGTATTGAGGATTATCAAAGAAAAAAAGACATCAGAAAATGTCTTATAGAACACAAAACTTTTGTTTGTTATTATATAGCTGAACAGTAAAATTACCTGTAATAAAAGGAATCATTTTCAGTGGTAATGTGGATTATAACAGCAATGTAGATTATAACCTGAAAGACTAGTCACTTTGCTTTAATCAGCATTTAGTTCAGGAAATCAAAGTTCCTAGCCCAGAATTTTTGGAAATACTATTCTTAAATGAGTGGAACCAGCATTACTTGGCAACTTGTTCTAAAAATAGTCAAGCTTAAATTTACTGGGCTTGAGTTTTCTCTCTAAGGAAGTCACAGTTGTATCTTAAAAATCACATTTCTCCTGAAGACAATACTCCGTACTATCTCAGCGTTCCCAGTGAGGATAAGGAAGTGTCTCATCACTGACTCAGAGTAAAGACGGTTATATGGACTGAATCATCATCAATGTTTCCTGCACATTATATTTGTCACTGGGTCTGCTAAGCAACAGAAAAACAGCCTCAAAACTTCTTACCCTAAAAGATCTCATACATGAAGGCACCCTCCCTCGGTGCAGCCTCCTCCTTGATACACAGAACTGAACCCTGCAGCTCTAGGCAAATGCTCCTCTACTGAGCTATACCACAAGCCCTTGTTTTTACATTAAGAGTTTCTCTAAGTTGTCCAGGCCAGACTCAAACTTATGATATTCGTGCCTCAGACTTCTGAGTAGATGGGATTACAGGTGTGTGTCACCATGCTTACATTTTTTTTTTTTTAAATGTGATTCTTAAGTAGGCGTAGTAGTATGTGCCTGAATGTCAGCACTCTGAGACTAAGAAAGGAGGATTACAAGTTTCAGCCTGGCCTGGGAAACTCAGTGAGCCCTGTCTGAAAAATAAAATAAAATAAAATAAAAGAAGTCCAAAATCTAGGGATGTAGCTCAGTGAGAAAGCCATGAGTTCAAGATAGATATAGACAGACAGACAGACAGACAGATAAATATAAAAATATTGATATATATGTGCACAGATTAATTATACAAAATGGTGGGACTGGGATTCTTTAGTCATGTCCACCTACTGTATTAGCTTCTTATTTTTAAAGTATTAGGGATTGAACCTAGGGATCTTGTACTGAACTATATCTCTAGCTCTTTTTAGTTTTTGAGACAGGGTTGCCCTAAGTTATCCAGACTGGACTCACATTTGCCATCTCAGTCTCCCACAGTGCTGGAATCAGAGGAATGTACCACCTCCCCAGGTTTCCATTATCTCTCTTCCTCCCTCCCCCTTTTCTTCTTTGTATCCTTCCTTAATAGTCCCCTTTCTCTTGAGAAAGTGATGAGTACTGTCCCTCAAATTAAAGGTCAATGTTTAGTAAAATATCTGTGGTATAATAATAAAGAACACTTGAAGAATCTTATGAGACTACAGTGGAAGTTCTTTGAGATTTTCTGCTTTCCTTTTTTTCCGTTTTAAGAAGTTTGGAGAACCTTCTAGATATCCAGGCTCTCCATGAGGAGATAAAAGTGGAATATTACAATGGGAACTGACTTCAGTGTTAATCATTAATTTCTGAGTGAAAAGTAGGTAGAAATAAATTTTTAAAAGTTTTCTTAACTGTAGATGAAATCTATTTAGTATTGCCAGGAAGATGATTTGGGCTGTTTTTGGCCAGGGTTCCTAATCCCTAAGGGACTTTACTGGCTTTCTTCAAATAAAATCTTCCTGTATGTAAAGAACTTGATATAAAAACTGGAGGTATATACACTTTTTAAAATTTATTTTTAGCAGAACCAGGAATTGAACTCAGGCACTTGTGCTTGCCAGGAAAGCACTTATTCTACTGAGCTATCTCCCCAGTCCCCTGGAGGTATATACAGAAAGAATTATTTATTTCTTTATTTATTTCCTTCTTTCTTTCTGTATTTTTTAGGGAAGGATATACAGGGTGTTCAGGGCCTCACTACTAGATCAGACTCATAGTGATCTGCCTGTTTATAGCCTTCCAATAGCTGGGATTACAGGTGCACACAACCGTGCCTAGTCTAAGAATCCTTTCAACAATTTATATTTGTACTTTATACCTTAGTACAGTCTATGTTACACCCTACTCTCAGAGTTCCTACCTATTGAAGGTATAGAAAACAAAAGATAGAGTTTAGTTGCATTTACTCATGCTTATTAAAATTATACTGTTTCTCCTTACAATTGCTTTGCTCTATCTCATAAAAATATTAGTAATTCTAAATTACTACTTCCTCTACTGGAAAGAGCAGGTACACACACTACTTGCTGAAAAGTGATTCCTTTCACTCATTCACTGTCTATAAATACCTGCAGAATGCCTACTATGTCCCAGATATTGGTTTACGTGCAAAAAATGTCCACAAAGATGCCCAGACTCCAGAAGCCAGGTTACAGACTATATGTCTAGCATGGTACATTCCATTTTCTCTGAAAGCAATGACCAGTATGTTACAAATGATAGAGTATCTGTAAGGCCTGCATGGGCCCATTCTGAGAGTTTCTTTTCAGGAGGTTCCAGATAGATTCCCCAAATTCTTAACTGATATTGCTGCTGCTGGTCCAGGGACCATACTTTGATAACTATTTACCAAGACAAATGACAGCTTTTAACATCATGCCTGCCAACTTTCAAGCAAGGTACCTCCTTGTCCTGAAAAAGGCAACAGCTTTGTGAATATTCATAATCACTCACAAACAGATTGGGCACCCAGAGTAACTTCAAATATCTAATATCAGTAGCTCCAGAGTCAAAGAAAGCTGGATAATAGGAAAGAGAAAATCCTCCTAAAGGTTTTTCTTCTATTCTGCTTTTCCTTTGTTTTATTCCCATCATAGAAAATCATTTCTATTTCTTAATACAAGTGTAATGGAAAAGAAAGCTTTTCATACTTTTGTACTTCAATAAGATCATAGTTTTTTCTTCTAAATTAATTTCTCTTGCCCCATTCCTCCCTCATTTTTGTTGGACTATCTCCTCTCTGAACAAATAGAATCATAGGGTTGAAGGAACATTGAGAATTCACTTAATCCCTCCTTAGCCTGAGACAAGGCTATGTCTAAACCATCCCCAAATATAGCAATTTCAGCAAAAGAAGGACAGATCCTAAGAATTTCCCATTCAATATGCTGTCACATACTTGAAGACACTAACATTTTCCCCCTCAGCCTTCTCTTCCATAAGCTAACCAACTTTAATTTTAAATTTTCCTTATTAGATTTCCTAAATTTTAAATTGTTTGGATTCTAATAAGTTTATTTCACTTTACCTCAAGGCTTGAATTATGTATGTATTGCTCTAATTATAGCTTTTTATTGGTTCATGGAAAAGGGAAGTTAATTTTAATCTGAATAAAGAAATTTAATTAGAATAAAGATGTATAAATGCCACTAAAATACGATGTAGTGGCACTCTTGAGCAGTTAGTTGAGGATAATCACTAGTGACATTATTTGCATATGTCTTTATTAAAAGAAAAAGTAATACATTACAGTGTTTTAAAGTTTATGTCAAAAATCACTAACCACTTTGTATATAAGTTGATGAGTTTAGAGAATTTATTAAATATGCCACAAATCATATATAACCATGTTTTATGATATTTCACATAGGACAGAATATTAACATATTGTTATTCATTTTCTTTTTTGTTGTAGTTAATTGATTTAATTTGCATGAATTTAATAATACTGACTCTGTTATATAATATTTATTTTTCTGCCATAACTTCTCCAATTTACACTTAAAAAATCAGAGGTATTTAGAGATTCAGTGAACATAGGACAAGATAGGATAAAGTCATGAGAAGTTATGATTTCTGCAGCATTTAGGAAGGGAGTATAATTAATGCCCTGAATGCTTTAATTTTATCCATTCTATATATCATCATTATTCCAGACTTAATCTTTGCTTCTGGAGTGGTGAGATGCTCTAGCTCAGCCTAAGCCTCAGGGATAGCTTTGTTTGCTTGCCAATTGGGGTCAAGATGTACGGTGGAGGCGATGCATTTAGTCTCCAGAGAGAAGGAAGATGCTGCTTGCACAGCACTTCTACTCACCAGTCCATGCAGCAGCAAGGGTGTTGGCTTTGAAGGAAGCCAACTGTCCTGCTCTCCCAGCCAGAGGTAAAGAATTGCATTGGTGGCCACTAGAGGGAGGAGGATTAGGAATAGAGTAAATTGTGGGGAAAAGGCACCCATGAAAAACGCACATGGGACAACCAACACATCACCAATCACTGCCTAACCAGCTACCTCTACCTCTCTGAGGGATTACAGTGGGGTCAGTGCACACCATCAGCTCAGAGACCCAGGCACCAGCAGTTACTGTAGCAGCCCAGTACATAGCCCCTTAACTTTGATGGCTGGAGAAGGGAGTTTGAATAGGATTGTGGGAAACACAAACATACACACACAAGCACACTATTACACAGACATACAGTGTCATCCCCCATTACAAGATGCTGCATCTGTGATGTCTGATTCTCACTCTTTTGCTTATTTAAAACTCCTTATTTGTTTATTGTTTATTTAATTATTTTTTTTTTTTACCAAGAACGTGTTCATGAAAAGCAAACAGCCCACCTTCAAGAAAGTCTTGGGAAGAAGCACCAGCAGACACTCATTGTGCCAAGATGTATTTTACCAACAAATCTGAATCTGTATAAATTACATGAGGTTGAAAACAAATGGAATATAATATAATTAAAGCAAAGTTTCTTTTGCTAAATTACCGCTTGGAGCAAACCTGCAAAAAATGTTTCCAATTAGCTTCTTCAGCAAACACAAAGCATAGCTCAAAGTATGTTTTGCTCTCCATCCTGCCCGCTGGGTGGGCTGCCTAGTGGGTGTCTTACCTCCAGCACAAGTGGCTGAACATTCTGACCAAGGCTGATGATTCCATGTGAAGCTCACTTCATTGTCTCCGCTGCCAGTCCGAGTGATGGGAACGTTGAACTTATAGCGAATTCCCAGATTCTGCTCCTGGAGGAGAACCTGCCATTGAAAACGAATGGTAAAGATAATTAAAATACAATGAGCTTTCATGCAGGTATTTGTTACTTGTCTTGAAGAAAATATCATCAAGCACATCTTCCAGGACATTTAAGATAACTTTAAACATATATCTGTTTATATAAAATTTTCTTCTGCCTTCACAAGTAGTTTGAACCAATTATTTCATTCATCTCTGTTGGTTATAAAAATATTATTCAAGAAAGCACTGAAAAGCTAAAACAGGTACATGGAGAGAATGCTACCCCTTTAACTTCAGATTCACTGACTTTGAGCAAATAGTTTTACTTTTATTTTCCTTCCGTTCACCCCCAGTAAAAGAGAGAGATTAACCCTTCCTACCTCACAAGGCAGAATTACATGTAGAAGAAATAAAATCACTAAAATGCACTTACCATTACAATGAGGGTTTCTGAGGTGGGACCCAGAGCTTCCAATGATTCTGGGTCATCTGTAGGTCTTTTGTAGTGAAATGCTGTCCCAGCAACATCGAACTTTCTAGGCCAATCAATAGTCCAGGCACCATTAATATAGTAATCATCCCCTTCAGATTTTAAAGCTGAAAACAATTAAAATCCACCTTATAATGTGAAGCTTCATTTACTAAATTGTAACAGATTACTTCCCTGAAACATATAATGAATACCCATTTTCATTTAGAGAGGGTATGTGACTACTTTATTAAATACAAATTAAAGCTGTAATTTTTATGTGACTGTTAAGAAGATATAAAGTATTTTTGTCCTTGATAGAAAAGAATGAAAGGCTTATCTGGAGAAATAAATATGGAGCTAGTAGGAAAAAATATGATAAATAGAATAACTGGGATGGGGGAGAAGTAGGGAGGAAACTTTTCTTTCCAAATATTAAAGAGAAATTAAATAACTCTGAAGTGGGGGACAATCTATGATCCTGGAACAAAGAATGATAGAACAATGAAGCCAAATAAAGAACAGACTCAAGTACATAATGGGAATTTAGTATACAGTAAAGAAAGTATCTGAAGTTAGTTAAGGAAATATAACAAGATACAAGGCTAAGACAAAAAGACTAGCCTTTGGAGAAAAATTTTGCTGAATTTTTATTCATTCTTTACAGAAAATTAAAGGCCACAGCTGGCACAGAAGATCCTTGAGAGTTTGAGGACAATTTGGGCTACACAGTGAATTTAAGGATATCCTGAGCTACATAGTGAGACACTATCTTAAAACAAAACAGAACAATACAAAATGCCGTAATTCTGCTTTTAGGTAGACCTCCAAAAGAATAAAAAGGAAGTACTCAAATACGTGTATATACATGTAGGTCAGGGAGATAGTTCAGTGGCACAGTACCTGCCTGGAAAATGCAAGGTTCTAAGGTCAGTTCCTGGTTCCCCCCACACCCCCAAAAAGAGTAACACACTTGTGCGTACATGTTTATAGTAGTACTATTGCTGATAGTCAAGAAATGGAAACAACTCAAACATTCACTAATGAATGGATAAACAAATTATGGTACCTATAACCCAATGGAATATTACTCAGTCTTAAAAGGAATGAAGTGTTCATACATGGGATAGTGTGATGAGCCTTGAACATATTATTATCATTATCATTATTATTTTTAATTTTATGTTATGGTATAAGATCTCACTATGCAGTTCAGACTCAAAGCGATCCTCCTGTTTCAGCCTCCCCAGTGGTGGAATTACAGGCATATGCCACCACACCCAATTTTGGTGGCGAGTTTAGTGTGGGCCTGGCTCTGCATGTGGTACCAGAGATCAAACCTAGGTCTTTGTGCAGGCTTAGACAGTTGCTTAGAATGCTGAGCTGAACTATCTCTGTGGCCCCCAAATATTATTCTAACTAGAAGAGGCTAGAGAGAAAAGGCCACATATGTGTGCTTACATATTTTTAATATGTGTGCTTACATATTTTTACACATATGTAAAAATCCAGAGACAGAAAGCAGATTGGTGATTGCCAGAGCTGAAGGGGTAGAGGAAGCAGGGAACACCTAAATAAAGGAGGCATGGTTTCCTTGTGGGCTAATGAAAATATTTTAGAATGTAGTAAAAGTTCACTGAATTATTCATTTTCATTGCTTCACTTTAATGTAAGGTAAATTTCACATCAATGAAAACAACGATTTTAAAAAGGTAAAGAATAAATGGCAGACGGGGCCCAGCAGGATGGCTCAGTAGTCTAAAGCACCTGCTTAGGAAAGCTTGGTCGGCTTCAGGGACCACGGTTCAATTCCCAGCACCACATGCTGCACCAGCCCTGCCCTGAGGGCAGGCTGAGCTGCCCATAAAAATAAATAAACAAAACAAACAAAAGTTCTGAAACAAGAAAAAAAAATTCTTAAAAAAAAGAATAAATGGCAGAAGGACAAATATTTAAGCATAAAATAGTTAAATTATAAAATGCCAGAAGAAAATATGGCAGAATTTTTAAAAAATAGGATATGAAAAGATTTTCTAAGTATAACAAGAAATTCAGACACTAAGACCGAGCCTGGAGGCACATGCCTGTAATCTTGTGCTAGAAAGGCTGAAAACAGGAGGATCAATATGAGTCCAAGCTGCATAGGGAGACCCTGTATCAAATACATACATAGAGAGAAAGAAAGAAAGAAAGAAAGAAAGAGAAAGAAAACTCAGACACTGTAAAGGAAGGGAATTAGGGACATAGTTCACTGACAGCATTTGCCTAGCATATACAGACCCTGGGTTTAATTACAACATCCCCCATAAAAACCATAAAGAAAAAGATATGCTTGCATAATTTTTGAAAACCTCTACAGAAAAATAAATACATATTTTAAAAATTTAAAAATGTGGCTGAAGCATTTTGAGCACTACTACACAAAATTTTTTTATAAATAAGATAGCGATAAACATCAATTTAATCTTTTGCAAGTATACTAGCTTACTTCAAAACCTTTATCAGACCAGATGAATAAACCACAGGAAGGAATGAAAGGCATCCCTGGTAGAGAATTTCTGACTCTCTGACCCTAGACCTTTACCTCTGGTCCTTAAGACCACTTTTATCCCCTTTACTTTTATCTGCCTAACAAACATATCTTCATTTTCTTAATTTCAGGGATGTTGTAAGGATGTATTTATTTGTCAAATAAAAAAATCTCTTGACACGGGAACATATCAACCAAACTTAGGGATTACTTTGATCTTGAATTTTTCTTGTAATTTACAACTTTTTTAAATGCTACAATTACTCAGGTTTTAGATGAAATAGCAAAAATAAAAATAACTGTCAGCTGCTTTGAGATCAATTTGCCTGCTTTTCTTTACTCAACTACTAGATGAAGAGATCCTAACTTAATGGCATCATAATGTCTTTTAACCAAGCAGAAAGTATTCACAAAGCGTTCAGTTGACCAAAGGAGAAAGTGGCATCATGAGTAATGATGGCGTTTGCACTCATATGGCGGTCCTTGGCGAGGGGATCCCAGAACCAAGGAGGACGACACACTCCCAGACTTTCATTCCTTCTCTCCCGGTTAACTGGGAACTTCCTCTTCTGGATCTTCACATGTGCCAGTCCTCCCTCAAGCAGTGTTGCCTCACCATACCACCCATGTAAACTCTGTCCCTAGCCCAATCCGATAAAAGCTTCAACCTCTGTCTCCACCTCGAGGTTCTTGGGCTTCTCTTTTGGCTACCCTCCTGGGCCAGGCAATAAAGGATTTCTTTACTTTCACCCGCTTCTCTTTTGCACCAGAAGAAGAAACCTTACAGACAGAAAACTATTAAAGGGAAAAAGCTGATCTTATTTTTCATTGGTGTCTTGCTAAAGTAGAAAACAACCTCTGTTATGAAGCAAAAATAAAGGGATCTTCATAAATAAAGAACTTGATCATACTGAAATTCTGTGTGAAGAAGCATTATAGATATACTACTTTTTTCTTTTTAAGAAAAGCTTTAAGGGATACATAATAATGTTTTAAAGAAAATGAGAATTTATGCCATACTAGGAGTTTCTGGAGAGATGAAAACTGGTCTCAAAAATAATAAAATTTCCACTTATTTTCATTCTGAAATAACTGGTTGTGAACTTGTTTTTCTGTTGTAAACAACTATACAATACAAACTATATGAATGTGCTGCTCTAACACACTGGGCAGCACGGTGTACTGACTATGATCTTCCCAGTTTGGTGGATGCAGCCACTTTTTCTCAGTTCAGAACCAGAAGAACCCAAGCAGAGCACAGTGGTCTTACTCAATTGTGAAAACAGAGATCAGAAATGGAAAGGCTAAGGTATCTGGAATTTGTAGAAAGGACACTGTGGCTAATCAGTATATGCATAATAAAATTCCATGCAGCCAGGCAAACCCCCAACCCAATCTAACTCAGCCCAAACCAAAAATAAACTAATAAAAACTACTGGGAAATGGTAAGCAGAACCACTGCATTTTTTTTTTTTTTTTTTGTCTTTTTGAGACAGGGTCTCACTGTGCAGTTCAGGCTGGCCTTGAGCTCACTTTTGTAGCCCAGGTTGGTCTCGAACTCGCACTGATCCTCCTGCCTCAGCCTCCTGAGTGCTGGGATTACAGGCGTGCGCCACCACGCCCGGCTAGAACCACTGCATTTTAAGCACCAGGGCACTCTAGATACCTAAGAAAAATTATAACTTTGTAGTAGGACTATGCATGCTACAGAATAAAAGCCATTTTGGATCTACCAAACATCAAGGGAAAGCTGTTACCAATGCAAAAGAAAAAAAAATAGGAAAATGTGATGCAAACTACATAATATTTTATTAAAATGTAGCCATACTCATTCATTTCTATGCTATCTACATCAGTTTTTACATTAGAGTGGCAAGACTGAATAGTTGTGCAGAGAATATATATCCTGCAAGCCTGAATCTACTGTCTGGATCTTCATAGAATAAGTCTGCTGGCACCCCACCCCTGACTAAAACTGCAGTTAAAAAATGCACTAAGATACATTCAGAAATCAAGATCATAGTATTTGTTGGGCACAGGAAACATTTTAAACAGAGATACATAGATGTGAAAGGTAAATAGATTAAAAAAAACTTTTCCATGCAAGCACTTAGAAGAGAGTTGTGATGGCTAAATTAGTATTAGGCAAAATAGTTGAGTCAAAATATATTGTCAGCAACAAAAGAGGGCATTTAATGATGATAAAATGTTCATAAATCGAGACATCATAACCTTAAGTGTGTGCACACTTAGCAAAGTTTCATAAGTATAATTATAAACTAATAATAGAGAAATAAATTGACAATTCTAATTAGAGACTCGATTATTTCACTGCAACTATTTAAAGAAGAAGACATACAATAAGGTATAGTAGACTTGGGCAAAAATCTCCAATCAGTGTAATATCATTAGTTGACTAAATGTATAGAGTACTAAGTTCAGTAACATGAAAATATACATTCTTGTCAGGTACATTCTAGATCAAAAAACAATTCTTAACAAATAACAACTGTAATCCCAGCACTCGGGAGGCTGAGGCAGGAGGATTGGTGCAAGTTCGAGACCAGCCTGGGCTACAAAAGTGAGCTCAGGACCAGCCTCAACTGCATAGCGAGACCCTGTCTCAAAAAGACAAAAAAAAACAAAAAACAAAAAAAAACAAATAACAAAATAAAATCATGGAAGTATGTTTTTGGCCTATAATAGGATCAAAATAGAAATCACTGGCAAATAGGTAGGAAGCTCTTAAAATTTTAGAAATTAAATAATAAGGTAAGACAAAAATATTTTAAATAGTGATAATGAAAATATAACATCAAAATATGTGTGCAGTTAAAGCAAGCTTTATTTTTTGTTTATTTTATGTATTTAGTACAGGGTCTACAGAGTCTCACTATGAAGATCAGACTCAGTGGTTCTCCTGTTTTCTGCTTTCCTGTTTTAATCCCAAGTGCTGGGATTAAAGGTATGTACTACCATGCCCATTTTCTATCTTTGTCTCAGCGCCCCAGGGGTAGGGCTGGCACGGATAAGTTGGGAATCAAACCCCAGCCACTGTGCTCTGACTAAGCAGGTGCCTTAGTCCACTGAGCTATTTAGCCAGTTCTTTAAAGCAAGTTTCAGGAGGAAAATATGATGAAAACTGATGATTTGTAATAGAAAAATATTTAGATATCCATAGTAGTTTTTCTCTTGAGAAGGTGAAAGAATAACAAATTAAACACAAAATGAAACTAAATTGAAACCAATTGCAGAATTTTGAGACTAAAATTTAAGTTCTTCAATTTTATTTTATTTTTGTTTTTTTTTAAAGACAGAATCTTACTAAGCTTAAACTGACTGAGTAGCCCAGACTAGCCTCAAACTTCCAGCAATTTTCCTGCCTCTGCCTTTCTAGTACTGAGATTAGAGTGCAACACCTTGCCGGGAAAGTGTTTTGAATTTTTGTGCTTTGATTTTTGCCCCCAAGT
Source organism: Myocastor coypus (assembly GCA_004027025.1). Taxonomy (NCBI): domain Eukaryota; kingdom Metazoa; phylum Chordata; class Mammalia; order Rodentia; family Myocastoridae; genus Myocastor; species Myocastor coypus. The sequence continues at coordinate 54,299 of PVJA010005467.1, forward strand.
CTTATTATACATTTAACTATACATAGCAGCCTATGTTACTCATGCCACAGCCTGTATGTTTGGCTGTTTTGAAATCACATCTGTCAGATCAATTAGTCCACTATCTTTAATCTCAGTCTTCTGAAAAATCTCAGGACATTGCCAAAATATAGACATATTTTCATGAGCTTAACACTGATGGCTTCTGTTGCAATTGCCAATGGAATCCTTATTCCTGCCTGAAGTCTCCTCAGCCTGGCCTTTACTGTTCACATTCTTGTCAGCATTGTGGCCTTCTGAGATCTGAACAGACTCATTCAGCAGGCTTTGCTCATGGAATTTTAAGGCTTCTATAGCCCACATCTGTAAAGTCTTCCAAAATCCTTCCTTGATCCAGTTCCAAAGGCTTCTAAATCATGTGGCCAGGTATAATTGCAGTAACAATTTCACTTTTTGGGTAGCAATGTTCCTTATTAGTTATCCTTCCCCTGACACAATACCCAACAGCCACAATACAAAGGTGAAGAGGTTTAATTTGGGCCATGGCTTTAGAAGCTTTGGTCCACCAGCAGGTTAGAAGGTAAGAACATCATGATGGAAGGGTAAGACACAGTGAAGGTGTCCAGTTTATAGTGGTTGGGAGGCAGACAGAACTGTGCTTGAGAGCCTAAAATAGAATCCAAGGCCAAACTTCCTTGATGTACCTAAGAATGTGTTGCATCTATGCTGCAGGGGGATATCAAAGTCAAGCAGGTTGATCTTCCACCCTAACCACTATACCATGAGAGCTCATTTATGTAAAAATTCTAGTGTAAGTAAAAATACTACATCTAATGATCAAAAATATAGATCAATGTTTGCCTGAGAGAATAAGGAAAAGAAAAATAAGATGCTTTTCAACATCTTACTATGGGAGATGGTATTACTTTCATATGGGAGATTCTAGAGGATGTTATATATCACAGAAAACCCACAACACTACCAGACCTTAGAGAAGAAACTGAAAACGCACGTGCTACAATCTCAGTGGACCAGGATTATTCAACAGCACTTCACTGTACTAGTAAATGTGTAGAAGTTAATGGCCACCACTTTGAGTACTTTTTGTAATTGTAGAGGCCAAAGGTAACTTGTATTAATCTCACTATATCTCAATAAATTTAACAGTAAAATATATATGCAAGTTTTTTTTTTTTTTTTTTTTGGTTGTTTTGTTTTTTTCCTGAAGTGTGCATACATTTTTCTGATGAACTCTGTCTGCTCAAACAATTCTCTTTGCAATTCTGGTCAGAAACTGAGCTTGACTGAACTGAACTGAATCAAATTTCTTCATAAGGTCAACATAGAATCTAACCATTAAGTTTGACTTTGTTCTAGTTCAATATGGTTTGTGACTAGAATCATGGAAATAATCAAGTCTGTGAACAAAGGTATGCATATTATACATGTAGCTAATCCTTTCTGAATTAAACACTTGTAATGGATGCATTGTATTACATGTAATTTAAAATTAAATAAAATTAAGTTAAAAATCAAATAATTGACTTATTGAAGAGTAATTTATAAACTACTGATTTTTCTGCTTATCAATTTACACACAGTTCTATGAAACTTTGAAATTGATTTAGTATGAAAGTATTGCATCAAAACAGTACATGCTTTGTTCCATGACTCTCAAAATAACTTACCAATATAGTTCTTTGATGTGGCAACTTCTCTGACTTCAATGTGAACAGAACCTCTTGGTATCTGTACCACTTCCATGTAGCCTGGAATATAAACCAGCCAATAATAAATTGCCTCACTCAGAAAATGTTTGGAAAGCATTGTTTAATAACAGTTTTCTTCATTTGTTCATTCTTTCTTTGACTTTGTACTTTATAAATTATGAAATTGGGGTAAGCTATGCTTTGGGTTCAATCATTTGAATTTTAGATAAAAAGTACTTAACTTTTTAAAATAAAATTATCCTAAGACATTTTTAAAGCTTCTACATGTATATTATTGGTTCTCTTTTTTTTTTATTCCAGCACATGACCTCATATCAATGCATATTTCTTTAAGAATAAGAAATTAGGGGGGCCTGGTGGGATGGCTCAGTGGTCTAAAGAGCTTGCTTGGGAAAGCTTTGGTGGCTTCAGGGACCGAGGTTTGATCCCCAGCACCACATGCTGCACCAGCCCTGCCCTCGGGGTGGGCTGAGCCGGCCATAAAAATGAGTGAATAAACAAAGATTCTGAAACAAGAAAAATAAATAAATAAAATAAAAAATTCTTAAAAAAAATAAATTAGGGAAAATCATGTGTTTTGGCTCTTCTGGAATAATTCTTTCTATACACTCACCTCCTCTTGGCAATGAATCATTGAAGAATCCCTCGATGGCATCACAAGTGCTTCCATCTCCTCCACAGACTCGACATCTATCTTCCCTGGCATCAGATCCCAAAATATTATCACAACCTACATGCTGAAAATAGAGAATATTCAGTGTGTCAGAAAGAGAAAATGTTGGCTAACAACTAATCAGATCCAAGTAATACATTTATTTATTTGTTTTTCCAGCAAAGGAAATAAAAATGGGAAATATTTGTTCATTTACCTTCACTCTCTAGTAAGTCCAAGCTGACATTCCTCAATATTTATGTTTAAAGAAAACAATTTTGATTCCACAGAAGTGTAAATGTATGTCTGTATTTCTAACCTACACCTCTGTTTTATTTGGATATTATGCTATAATTCTTAAAGTGTTACAGTTTGTTAGTAACGGGCTCTTAAGCTGTTTCTCTCAATTGAGAAATTCAAAACAAGAGAGAGAGAGACAGAGAGAGAGAGGGAGAGAGAGAGGGAGGAGAAGGGAGGGAGGAAGGAAGGAAGGAAGGAAGAAAGGAAAAAAGAAAAAGAAAGAAGGAAGAAAGGAAGGAAGGAAAGAAAGAAAGAAAGAAAGAAAGAAAAAGAAAGGAAGAAAGAAAGGAAAGAAAGAACGAAAAGAAAGAAACACTGGCTCTGCACAAGGTTATAACAGCAAGAGTTGTGACTGAGCATTATGATTCTTTTTTTTTCATGTTTCAGAAGCTTTGTTTGTTTATTCATTCATTTTTATGGCCGGCTCACCCCACCCCGAGGGCAAGGGTGGCGCAGCATGTGGTTCCGGGAATCGAACCGCGGTCCCTGAAGCCGCCCAAGCTTTCCCAAGCAGGCACTTTAGACCACTGAGCCATCCCACCGGGCCCCAGCATTATGATTCTTTTGTCTCCTTTTGGATTTTAAATTATTTGTATTAGAAATTTGATATGGAATGCACACCTGTATAAATCTTTAAACATTAATATCAATTTCAACTAGCAGAATAAAATTGTTACAAGCAAAAAAGATGTGCACATGCAATTAAAGAAGTCATATTTTAAATTTTACTTTGTACTCAATTACAAAAATATGGATTTTTTTAGTATATATATTGGGTGCTTATTTTGACGCCTCAAATTGTACATTTGACCTTTAGCCACTGATAATGTTTACATAATCCCTGAACAAAATCTGCACTTGGATCTGCGTTATCTGAAAATAAAAGAATACTATCAAAAACTAACTCTGGTACACACACACACACACACACACACACACACACACACACACACACATACACCTCTGAACTAGATTACCATATATATTTGGAGGCAAATAAGCAGGAAAAAAAAATTTGCAAGAAATTAGGAGACCATGTAAAATAAACAGTGCTTATATATATATTTTAGAATTTTTTATTTTTTTATTTTCTTGTTTCAGAACTTTTGTTTGTTTGTTTATTCATTTTCATGGCTGGCTCAGCCTGCCCTGAGGGCAGGGATGGCGCAGCATGTGGTGCCAGGGATCGAACCACGGTCCCTGCAGCTGCCTAAGCTTTCCTAAGCAGGCACTTTAGACCACTGAGCCATCCTGCCGGGCCCAGTGCTTGTATTTTCAAATGTTCAGTTATGTGGTTTTTTTATAAAGCATCACAAAAACTGAAAAAGTTATCAGAACAAAGCTTTTGTGGTTTTACTTATAAGACTCACACAAAGGCTTAAGAGAATAATATGTATAAGCTCCTATAATCTCTAAGTAATCATACTGATTCTCTAAAGTAAATGCTTAGTAAGATAAAGAGTAACTCCATGATGAAAATGACTGCAAATGCTTTAAAAGGAAATAAAGAGAAGCACAGCTATTTCAGAAAAATTATGCTATGAAATATATAAATTCTTCTAATGAGCACATACAGTATTCATGTGAATAAGAGCTAAAACTTTGTTCCTCCTTTTTTATTATATTGTTTGTAAATAGAAGAAGATAATAGAAATTAAAGTCTAGAATATTTTCATACTTTTGGTAATGGCTCTAAAACAAGGCTACAATTTCTAGACATATGACAGTTGCAAGGCGATTGAATGTGAGTGGGTCATTGAACGACATATAAGCCATTCTTTTTTTTTTTTTTCTGGCCAGACCGGGGTTCCAACTTATGACCTTGCACTTGCCAAGCAGGCACTTGTGCTACGGAGCTATCTCCCCAGCCCAGCCATTCTTTACTGGAAGTTGAAGTGTTCTGAAATGCGGCCCCCTTTTTCGAAACCTGAGCACAAAATTAAATAAGAGCTACTCTTTGAGAAAAATGTCTCAAAAAGTCTCAAACAAGCAGGCCTAAACTGTATGCAACCTTGCATTCTCCGTTGATGCAGATATCCAGTGAGTCCGCATTGCACTGGGTCCCATCAATCACCGCAGGGGCACGTTCAGTGTAGAAATTGTAACCTTCAGCCAGGCAATTTAGTGCACAAGGCTTCACTCCACCTGAACGAATAAAGTAGAAGAGAAAAAATAGAGTGGTTCTCCTCCTCAACAGCGATTCTATATGATTGATAGCAAATTTATAATGCATACAGATACCATTTCCTGATTATACATCTATGTCTGTGATTTCTTTCCTCCTTTTCAAAAACTTCGTAATTAAATGCTTGCTTAGGCAAATGCAGGGATATGGGTTCAATCCCCAGTATAACATGTTGAGCTGAATCCCAGCCCTCCTGACCCCCTGCCTCCCACCCTGTGAGTTGAGCTGGCCAGTGAAAACGGGCATGGTGGTGCAAGCCTGTAATCCTGGCACCCAGGAGGCTGAAAACAGGAGAATCGCTATGAGTCCAAGCTGTATTGAGACCCTGTACCAAATACATAAACATATAAAAATATAAAACCAAAACAAAACAAAATTCCTTCCTATTTATTTTCATTGTTTATGTAACTTAAAAGAAGACTGTCTTTCCTTCAATTTTAAGCTTAAAGTTTTCAAGTATTTCCATATGTATATAATATATTTTAGATCAAAAGGAATCATGCCAGATAGAAGAAAACAACTTTAAAATTTTTTTTTCATTATTTTATTATTTTTTTTCCTTTTTTCAGAACTTTTGTTTGTTTGTTTATTTATTTTTATGGCTGGCTCAGCCTGCCCTCAGGGCTGGGCTGGTGCAGCATGTGGTGCTGGGGATTGAACCGTGGTCCCTGCAGCCGCCCAAGCTTTCTTAAGCAGGCGTTTTAGACCACTGAGCCATCCTGCTGGGTCCCAGAAAACAACTTTTAAAAGTTAACCAAGGAAATAAACTTAAAGGAGGCTGACATAATATCTTTCTTTTTTATTTTTTCAAAGAGAATACAAAATAATGATAATAAAAAATTAGAAACAATACAGAATTTCACTAAACAAAATAATGCAAATTTGTTTTGACAGTATTTGTTACATTGCATAGTGTTGTCCTCAGATTAGTTATCTTACCAGACACAGGCATGCACAATTTGAAAAAAAATTGTAAGAGATTAAGAAAAGAAAAAATAAATTTAAGCATTAACTGCTCTTTCCCATCAAGTAGCAGAAATCAGCAGAACACTGTGACAAGAATTCTCATTATACATGCTACTGAAAATAATATGAAAACTCTGCTACATTAAGCTGGGAGTAGATATAGTTATAAAATAAATCTAACTTTCTACCAGTCTAAAACATTTCATATTCTATTATCTTGGAGTCGCCATGCAGATAAATTTTCAGGAGATCAGAAATTTAAGATAAAACTTAGCATTACATTTTAATACTTATAAAATTAATAAAATATGAAGTTATAGTTTAATAATTAGGTAATATCTAGTGTTACTTTATAGATAAACATATAACAAATAGATAATTTTCATTTCGACATAGAAATTTGAATTTTTTAGGCTTCAAATGAAAAAATAGGTACCAATGATAGCAATTTAAAAACTAGAGTATAGGGCTGGTGAGACAGCTCAGTGAGCTAAAGCACCTGCTTAGGAAAGCATGGGCCAAAGCACAGGGACCAGTTTGATCTCTGGCCCCACTTGCTATGCCAGCCCCACCCCTAGGGTAGGGAATCCGGCTAGTCTGGGACCGGTAGCTCACACCTGAAATTCCAGTGCTGGCGAGGCTGAAAGCAAGAGGATCACCACAAGCCCAAGTCTAAGCTAGGTAGTGAGGCCCTGCAGCAACCAAGTACATAAGAAAATAACAACAAACAAACAAAACTCTGGAATACAAAGCATGATTTTACAGCATATTAGGAAATAGAAATATAGAGATAAATGAAATTGGTGTTTTAGGACAGTGTATACAGCAGCCAGGCAGATAGCTCAGTGGCATAAGCACCTGCCTGGCAAGCACAAGGCCCCAAGTTTGATCCCTCGTACCAGAAAAAGAAAGAAAGAAAGAAAGAAAGAAAGAAAGAAAGAAAGAAAGAAAGAAAGGAAAGGAAAGGAAAGGAAAAAATTGGTGCTTAAAAGGCTATTATGTATAAATATATGATTGTTTAATAAAGTTATGACATGAAATATTTTCTTTAAAACTTTTCTTTCATGAAGTTTAAAATACTTTAGCTTTATTCTTGTTAGGCTGATAAACTTACCCTTGTAAATAAAAACACCACTTCTAATACGGAAAGTAAAATAGATACACGAAATCACATGCTTAGGTCTCAGTGAAGCTTTTAAAACCAGGTTTCTACAAGGTGTAGGCTGTGAAAGAAGCAAGCTGACTGAGTGGTGCGGTTGAGGATAAATGAGGAGCATATCCACTGACGGACAGCCCTGTTAAAGTTAAGCTGATATTGGAAAAGATATTCCAGTGTTGCTATTCACTGTTTGTTCAAGAGAAGATAAGAGCTTAGATTCTTTTCAGTGTAAATTTTTCTGAATTTTAAGTGATGGCAAAATGCATGTTTAGTTTATCAGTTCACAGCCTCTGGCTTGAATCCATGTTTTCTTCTATTTTTAATCAATGTTTATGCAAATGATGACAGTACTTTTAAGATTAAGTTAATGATGTGTTTCCTATACTGAACACAGAAGTAACAAGTAATAAATACAATAATTTCTTACTGAAATCACATACAAATTATTTGTATTTATCTTTATAAGCTCCTCATGAAAAAAAATTACTCTAAATTTTCATGAAACTTATCAGGATTTTTTCATTACTATTCTTTTTTTTTTTTTTTTAACTTTTTGTTTGCATATTTATTTATTTTTATGGCCGGCTCAGCCTGCCCTGAGGGCAGGGCTGGCGCAGCATGTGGTGCTGGGGATCGAACCGCGGTCCCTGCAGCTGCCTAAGCTTTCCTGAGCAGGCGCTTTAGACCACTGAGCCATCCTGCCAGGCCCCTTCATTACTATTCAATATAATTCTTTTCTCATTTTTTATTATAATACTTTAGAATTTAATGAAGCATTGTAGGTGTTAGGCTTTGAAAAAGAAAACCTGACTTTTGCTTACTTAACTTTAACACTACATTATCATATAAGGTAATATTTTATAGGAAAGACACAAAAATTTTCTGGTTGTATTCCTTGACCCCTACACTATGTCATTAAATAGGAAGAAACTTCTGTGTTTACTGGTGAATATGTGTTTAGCTTTTCCCACTATAATGAATTTTCAGAAGTACTACTGGGGTGACATCAGCAAGAGGGCAGAAAAGAAGCTCTCTAACATTCATCCTACAAAAGCATTGATTCTAACAACTACTCAAAGATAAGTGTATCTTCGTGGGAGTTTACAAATCCAGTTTAGAAATCCCTGTGAATCACTGGAACAAAAAATCTGAGAATAAATTCACCGAGGGGGTTAAAGAGCAGCTTCCATTACCTGCACCACATCTCCCTCAAAGTAGCACAGCTCAGTGAGAAGACAGGGCTTCTTCAGCCAAAAGATCCGCAGCAAAGACTGAGATAGTACCAGACTCTCCTCGTTATATGGGACACTGCTCAAGAGGCCCACTTCTTTTTCACCCCACTCAGAATAGTGACAGGCATGGTCTAAGTGTTTAGGAAAGGCTGGGAGAAGACAAAAACAGGCTAGAAATCCATTTAACCACTCTGTTAATTCATTTCAGAAGCCTATCTATGGGCATTTGGGATATTTTGTCTGTATAATCTCTCACAAGCAGCCCATAGTCACTCTAAAAGTCAGAAGCATGCCTACTTCTGAGTCTGCAAGACTAGCAGCCTAAGCATGGTCCCATGGCCAGGAAGTAAAAGACTAATGCCAACATGGGGGTCAACTTTCTAGGAGTGGAAGAAATCACACAGCTTAAACATCTTAAGATATCACCCTAGGGAAACAAGCAAGAAGCTCCTATCACCTGGTTCAACTTTGAGGGATCTAGAAATGATGTACAATCCTAAGAATTCTTTCTCCAAAAAGAGCAAAAGTTGTGTAATCAGTATACTCACAGTCAAGGTATGAAAGAGCAGAATCCATAGGTGAGCTACTTGGTGAAGATGTATTTCTACAGTATATCATTAATGATGAAATTTTTAGAGAATGAGTTCCCAAATTGCAACCACAAATCCACTTGTTTATCACAAAGTGACAACACTGCAGTTATACCTGAATGTTTAAGTTTTGATTCAGAAAAAACAACTTATCCAGCACTTGGTGGCTTGGGGGACGTGGTTCTTGTGCCAACAGACAGGGCTCTGTGTGCCTGCCATGGTTTCACCACCACAGCATGGACTACCTTCTAATATGGCTAGAGCAACATAAGACTTAAAAACAAAAAAAGATGAAACCAAACAAAGGAATAAAATAGTACTCCACTAATTAATACAAAAGGGATGGAGACCTACAAATGGCCTAACAAAAAATTAGAAATAATTTGACTTAGTCATAAAGTATAAACACAGTATACAAGGTTGAGTTTTATCCCTATCAGCCAAAACAAATAAACACAATGTTTAAGGGAGCTATGAAAGAACACAGATGGACAACTTACTTAAGTTAGAAAAAGGATACACGAGGAAAATTAAAAAATAAGATAGAAATAATACAAACAAAATAGAAATTATAGATATGAAGCATGCAATAAATACAGTGAAAAGTATAATAGAGCATATCAACTACACTAGTAAAAAAAGAATCTATAAATTGAAAGAGGGTCATTTTTTTAATTTTAATTTTTTATTGTTTCAGAACTTTTGTTTGTTTGTTTATTTATTTTTATGGCCGGCTCAGCCTGCCCTGAGGGCAGGGCTGGTGCAGCATGTGGTGCTGGGGATTGAACCGCGGTCCCTGCAGCTGCCTAAGCTTTCCTAAGCAAGTGCTTTAGACCACTGAGCAATCCTGCCGGGCCCCAAAACAGGGTCATTTGGAAAAAGAAAAAAAAGAATAATGAGGAATGAAGAATGCCTACAGAATTTATTAGACACCACCAAAAAGCTATGCCATTCACACTGAGAATCTTGAAGGGAGAAGAAAGAGAAAAAGAAATTTTATTTTAAAAAACAATGGCTAGCTGGGTGTGGTGGTACAAACCTGTAATCCCAGCACTCGGGAGGCTGAGGTGCGAGTTTGAGACCAGCCTGGGCTACAAAAGTGAGCTCAAGGCCAGCCTGAACTGCATAGTGAGACCCTGTCTCAAAAAGACAAAAAACAATTAAATAAATGAATAAAATAAAAAAAATAATGGCTGAAAACTTTCCAAATCTGAGGAGAAAATGGACATGCAGATAAATGAAGCTCAAAATTCTCTCACAAGGGTCAATCCAAAGACAACTTCACAAAACCACATAATAATCAAACTATCACAAGTCAAGCAAGCAGTAGGAGAAAAAAAAGGTTGATTACATACAGGGAATGCCACAGATATACCCACAGGTTTCTTTATACAAACCTTGCAGGCCAGGAAAGAGTGAGATGATAGATTTAAAGCACTGACAGAACAAAATTGCCAACTAAGAATACTTCACCTGACAAAGCTGTCCTTCAGAAATGAAGGAGAGACAAAGACTTTCTCACAGTAAGAAAAGCTGAGGGATTCTTCACCACTAAGCCTGCCATAGAAGAAATGCTAAAGGGAGTTCTGCAAGTTGAAATGAATGGATGCTAATTATCAACATATTGAAGAAATTATAAAGTTCACTGGTACAGGTAAATATATAGTTAAAATCACATTACTTTAATGTAGTATTATTTAAATCATGTAATCTTAGCAAAAGGACAAAATATTAAAATATTACAAAAGTTGGAATATTTTAATAATATTAATGAAGATACAATAATCATAAACATCAAAAACAATAAAAGAAGTGTATAAAATTTTATGTGGCTACATTTAAATTATTTCAATTATAAAATAGATTGCTGTAACAATAAGAAATCTCATTTAAGCCTCATGGTAACCACAAAATAACAATTTAATGGACACATAAAAGATAACTACAAAGAAAAGATAAGCAGAAAGAAATCAAAGCATGAGTACAGAAAATCACTGAGCCACAAAAATAGCAAGAAAGGACAAAATAGAACAAAAGAATCTATAAAAGTCAAAAACAAATGGCAAAACAGCAACAGCTCTGAGTCCTTACCTAGCAATATTTACTAAACACACAACACTGCACAATTGAAAGACATGGAGTGGTCAAATGGATAAAACTGTATCCAATTCTATATTATCACCTCGCGCAGGTGATTCATTCCAAATTTAAATACTGAAAGTAAAGGGATCAAAAAAGTTATTCCATGTAGAAGTAAAACCAAAGGAGACAAGCAGAGTGTAGTGGCCTGCCATGCCAGTCCTGCCTGCAGGGCGCCCTGAGACAGAGTTTGAGACTGGGCATAGTGGCACATGCCTGTAATCCCAGCACTTGGGAGGCTGAAAAACAGGAGAATCACTATGAGTCTGATCTATATAGTGAGACCCTGTAGACCCTATAGATCTTATCCTAAGTATAGAAAAGAAAAGACAAGAAAAGAAGAGAAAAGAAAAAAGTAAAGGAGAGTAGCAGGAGCTACATCTTTAATAGACAAAATAGACTTTAAGTCAAAGACTATAAAGAGACAAAGAAAACAGTTATTAAATGATAGTCATTATAGTTTAACGCAATTCACAATTGTAACTATATATGCATCTAACACTGGGGCACTAATTATGTAAATTGTGAACACATATGGTGGGACAAGTAGCACTCTAACAGTAAGGAGCTTCCATATAAAACTTTTGACAACAGATAGATCATGCAGACAAAAAAAAAAATCAACATGGAAACACTGAAGTTTAACTCTACTGTAGGACAAACAGAGCTAACAGATACAGAGGACATTCCATGTAAAAGCATCAAAAAAGCATCAACGGGGGCGGGTGAGAAAGCTCAGCAGTCTAAAGTGCCTGCTTAGGCAAGCTTAGGCAGCTGCGGGGACTGCAGTTCGATCCCAGGCATCACAAGCTGCACCAGCCCCTCCCTTAGGGCGGGCTGAGCCAGCCAAAAAAAGGCATCAACTTTCTTAAGCACATGCAAAACATTCTCCCACATACATAGCAGGCTAAGCCACAAAACAAGTCTTAACAAATTTAAAATTGGAACAATATGTAGCATCTTGCTGATCACTATAATTAAGTGGGATTTTAAACATAATGTACCAGATCAATAAAACACAGGGCAAAATTCAAATAATCTTAATGGAAACAGATGTTTTTTTAAAAAAAATGTATTTGGTACAGGTCTCACTATGCAGCTCAGACTCTCATCTTTTTGTTTTCAGCCTCTCAAGCGCTGTGTTTACAGGTGTACACCACCAAGCCTGGGCTCAGTTTGATGGTTCATTGAGCCCAGGGATGGGAAGGTGGGGACAGGCGGAGGCACAGTATTGGTGTCAGGGATCGAACCTCGGTCTCTGCACTTGCCTAAGTAGGTGCTTAGTACACTGAGCTATCTTGCTAGTTGCTTGGGCTCACTTTGAAGCCCACGCTAGTCTCAAACTCACAACGATCATCCTGCTTCAACTTCTTGTGTGCTGGAATTATAGGCATGTGTCACCACACCCAGACTGAGTGGCTGGTTTAGTGTGCCTGAGGGTGGGGGGTGGGATCAGTGTGGCATGTGGTACTGGGGATCAAACCTGGTTCCTGCACTTCCTAAGCAGGCACTTAGTCCATAGAGCTATCTTGCAGGCCCCAGGGGGAAAAAATTGTTTTACAAAAGTTAACCATCTTTCATTGTACAATTTTTCAACAAATTAGGCTACAGAAGGTATGCATTTCAGTACAATAAAGGGCATATATAGTAATCCTAGAGCAAACATAATACATAATGGAGTAAGTTAAGATGCTTTTCTTCTAAGATCAAGAACAAGACAAAGCTATCTATTCTGACCACTTCTGTTCAACATAGTATTAGAAGTCCTAGCCAGAGCAATTAGGCAAGTAAAAAAAATAAAGCCATCCAAATTTCAAAGGTAAAAGTAAAATTGTCTGTTGTTCTTCAATTGTACATGTATAAAACACTCTGGAGACTACCAAAAGGACTAGTACAGTTCAGTCAATACAGAATACAAAATTAACATACAAAAATCAGTAGCACTTCTATATACTAGTAATGAACTATCCAAAAATAAACTAAGAAACAATACCTTTTACAATAGCATAAAAATAGTTCAGGATGAATTAAAATGTAAAACTCTGCACATTGAAAACTGTAAAACAAGGTTAAAGAAATTATAGCAAATACAAATAAATGGAAAGATATATATAGTGTGTGCACAGATCAAAATAATCACTGTTGTAAAAATGTGCATATGTCCACAAAGAGTCTACAGATTCAAGTCAATGTCTAGTAAAATTTAGTAGCATTTATCACAAAAATTAAAGAAACAACCCTAAAACTTGTATGTAATCACAAAAGATGTTGAATAGCTACACTAATCTTAAATAAGAACAAAGCTGGAGGCATTTTATTTCTTGATTTCATATATACTATAAAACTATAGTAATCAGACTGGTAATTTATGAAAAAAGCTATATGGAGCAATAATACAGAGTAGAAAGCCCAGGAAAAAAACCTCATACATATATATATATATATATATATATATATATATATATATATATAAAGTAATTAATTGTGTTTTAAATTTTGGTACTTGAAATTAAACTCAGGACCTTATACTTGCCAGGCAGGCATTTGTGCCACTGAGCTATTGCCTTGGCCCTAAAGTAATTAACTTTCAACAAACATGCCAAGAATATTCAATAAAGAAGGGATAGTGGCTTCAATAAGTAGTGCTGGGAAAACTAAATATGCACATACAAAAAAAAAAAAAAAAGCAAAAGAAAAAACTCCATCTCTATCATACACAAAAACAGACCCAAAATGGATTAAAGACAAATTTAAGAGCTGAAAGTGAAGTGAGATCTTGGTGGTATAGAAGAAGCAGCATTCACAGATAGTTCCAAGATTTAAAGATTGGTCAGCATGTAGTTAATGAGGTGGTAGAAAAATAACCACATAAATGCAATTTAAATGAGATAGCACACAACTGAAGTACACAAAAAGGAAAATTTAGAATAACAAGCAAGGCTCCCACCCTGGGCACTAGTCCTAGTGCAGGTCTGTAGACCTTGCCACTTTGTGAAGCATATAAAATGCTTGAGAGAAGAAATTAGGCAGCAGCTGGTGATAGGCACTCAATCCAGATGCCACTGCCCACATAGCTAGCCAAGCCACATGGTTGCCCCACCAGGACATGGCTTAGTCTATGATAATAACAAGAAAATGTTTTCCTGTTTATCGGCTTTGTTCCAAGTGTAAATCCATATACTGAACCATTCTGTGGAATACACATAATCTTTTAGGGGGAGTAGATAGGGGAAGGGGAATGAGGGTCACACAGGACTCCCTCCAGTCACCAACAGCCTCGGTGCTAGGCCATGCTAGTGAGTCAACAACAAGGACATGGAGCACCATCTACAATAATCATATGAGACAGGCTCCTTTTCACAGACTCTGTAGGAGCTTGAGAGCACATAGTAACTTGAAGGGTCATGGTAGTGCCAAAAATGGTGAATACAGACAACAGATTCATCTGGTTCATCACCAGATGGTCCACACTCGGCCTTTCATCTCCCTGGCACCAGACCCTGAGGGAACAACAGACAAGAGAGACTCATTGGATTGAGTTTAGGTTAGAAGTGATGAGTGACAGACAAGACAATCTTGGCCTGGGCTTCTGCCTCCCTGGCACTGTACCCAGCGGGGAAGCAAGTACTAGAAAGAGACTCAGAAGTCTGGGACAGCTGGGATTCACAGACACCAGGGGTGATGTAATGGTTAAAATTAAATGTCAACTTAGTTGGTTAGAGAGCTACCTGTAGGATTAGTACAGCACACTTCTGGGTATGTCAAGTTGGGTCATGGAAACATGACTTTGGGTACTATATACAGTTGTTGGTCCATTCCTCTTCCTGCTCTGCATCCCAGTCACCGCAAACTATGTACCTTAGTTACACCACACACCTCTACCATAAGAGGCTGCTGATCTTGAATTGAGTCCCCTGTAATCATATATCAAATTAAATGTCTCTTTTAACCTAGGCATTGTGTCTCAATGACAAGAAAGCTGGCCCAGCCAAATAGCTCAGTGGACTAAAGTACCTGCTTAGGCAGAGCACAGTGGCCAGGGATCAGTCCCTGGCATGCTGTGCTGGACCCTGCCGCCAGGGTGTGCTGAGACAGAGATTGAAACTGGGCATGGTGGTGTGCGCCTGTAATCCTAGTGCTTAGGAGGCTGAAAACAGCAGAATCACTACACGTCTGATCTGTGTAGATTGACTCTGTAGACACTATACTAAATGCATAAAAAAAAAAAAATCAATGACAAGAAAGCTGACTAATAAAGACTATTGGTACCAGAGAAGCGGAGTCATTGTTTTAAGGGGTGAAGTATAACTTAACCATGTGATTTAGAAGGCTTAGAAACTGGTTTGTAGGAGGTGTTTCTAAAGTTCAGGCTTTAGGTCAGAGTAGTCCTACAATGCTGTAAGTGAGCCAATGAGCAATTCTGGTTGTAGTTCAAAGATTCAGAATGCTATAGGAATATGGACAGGAAAGGCTGGGCTTCTGAGGTTTCAGCTGGAAATGAGAACTGTATTTGGAGCTGCATGTTTCACTTTAGCAAAATATTTTCCACACTTTGCCTATGCCCTGATATTTTGAGGCAGACTCAGATTAAAGGAAGTAAACTAATTGATCTGATGGAGGAAATTTCAAGGCAACCTACTATATAAGGTGTAACATGGTAACTCCTAACTGTTTTTAGCCAAATTTGTATTAAAAAAAAATGGAGGTAAAAAGCAGAGTATAAACATTTTAAAAATTTAAAATTGGGCACAAAAGTAAAGTTGAGGCCAAAGGTGTATGGTTGCTGAAGAGATCTATTCCATTCTAAAGAGATCAAGTACTTTATACAGAGACAAAAAGAAAGATACATTCAGGGTATCTCGAATCAGAAAGACCCTATCTACCACAGGCTGTAAGGGAGGAAAAGCATAAATCTTTCCTTTAACAATGAGTTTTTCGGGTATTCTGCTAAAGCAATGCCAACTAGGGAATCGACTCATTTCACAGTTGGCTCAGCCATCAAGAATTCAAAAGTCACTACTATAGTCATGATTCAAAGGGGGCTAAGGCAGGGTTCCTATAGGCAGAAAATGCTGGCAACCTTATGGTGCTGGTTTTACCGGCATTCAGAGTACAAGTACTGTGGGGTCAGATAGGTTTCCACCCATATTTCAGAGGAAGGATAAGAAGCCAGGAAATGTACTTGTCCAAGGTGGATGTTTAAGCTGTGGGAAAGGAGCCAAAGATGCAGTAGAGAGTCAAGGAAGTTAGAAATTCCATAACATGCAACTCTGCTGAGGAGAGCTGCAAACCATGAGTGAAACCTGCCAAGAGAGATTGTATAGGTTACAACCAGCAAGGGAATAGGGGTAGAGTAGCCAAACCCTCTGTAACCCAGATCTTACTACTGTGTGGCTTGGATGCTGGATAGCAACCCACAGGACTTAATGTTTGGCCTGTTGGCTTTCAGGCTTGTTTTGGTTTTATTCTATTCCACTATTCCTTCCTGTTGTGGTTTGTGTCTAGTTGTCCCCCCAAAGCCTCATTGATCATGGGGTGGGGACTTCTAGAGTTTGAGACTTGACTCATGATCCACTGGGATTATGTGTTTTAGTACTGATGGGATTATAGGTCTGAGTACTTCTGGTATTATAGGTGTTGGCCTAAGGTGGATAGGCTGAGGCAGAGAGCCTGAATGTAACATAAAGAGAGACAGAGAGACTCTCTGCTCCCCTGGTTGTTCCATTGTCTCTGTTGCCATTGTTGCTGTTCCACCACCATGAGCTGCTGCTCTCTGCCATGTGCCTCTCTCTGCCTTGGAGCCAGCTGAGTAAGGACTGAAACCTCCAGTAACTGTGAGCTAAATATTTAGGGTGTCAGGTATTTGTCTCACCAAAGAGTAAAAAGTAACTAAGACACTCCTTTTGAGAACAGGATTTTTAAAAAATTTTTTTTAAATGATCCTGGGATCATTTAACATATTTTTTTTTATTTTTACAGCGGTACACAGCTAAGTCTGCATTGTGTCTTAGATGAGACTTTTACTTTGAAAATTGGAATTTTTGAGACCCTGGAAAAGGGATTGCATGTCTGAGTATACACAAGATAGCTGTATCCTGTTATGTGGAATTATTAGTTTATTGTGTTTATTTGGAGGTTAAGGATGGTTTAAGGACATGTATTTGGGTATTAAATTGTCAAGGAGTAGGATGTGATGGTAAACTTAACTGTCACTGTGACTGGTTTAAGAGCTACCTAGAAGACAAGTAAAGCACACAAACCAAAGTAGCTGATGGAAAGAAATAGCAAATGTCAGCATAGGAATAGATGAAATAGAAACTAAGACAATGATAAAAAAAAATTAGTGCAAGGAAGAACCTTTAAAAAAATTGACAAATTTTAGCCAGAAGATAATGAGAGGACTCAATTTAATAAAATTAGAGATGAAAAAGGAACATTACAACTGATACCACAGAAATATAAAAGATTATTTGGAAATTACTATGAATAATTGTATACAATAAATTTGAAAATCTAGAAGAAAAGCAAGTTTCCAGATATATAAAACTTACTAAATGTAAACCATGATGACACAGAAAAATTGTACAGACCAATAATGAGTAAATTGAGCCAAGAGTAAATTATTCTAACAAAACTCTGAACCAGTGATTTTCCTACTAAAATTCCATAATTTTTTTTTTTCTTTTTGAGACAGGGTCTCATTATGCAGTGCAGGCTGGCCTCAAGTTCACTTTTGTAGCCCCAGCTGGTTTCAAACTCACACTGATTCTCCTGCCTCAGCCTCCCAAGTGCTGGGATTATAGGCATGTGCCACCAAGCCCAGCCTATAAAATGTTTAAATAAGAACTAATATTGTCACATTCATTCTACAAGAATAGTATATTCTGAAACAAGAATTACATAAAAACATTACTGAACAAAACAAAAATTATGGACCACCACCTTAAAAAAAAAAAAAAAAGACAGCATGGTATAAACATAGATATGTAAATCAAAGGAATAAAAAAAAAGGTCAGAGAAATAACCCTAAGTACTCTGAGATATTTAGCCTTTAAAAAAGACAAAAACATGTCTTAGAGGAAGGATGGACTCTTTACTAAACGATACTGGGAATTAGCTATTTGAATGCAGAAGATTAAGTCTATACCCATGGACTAAACTAAAATCAATATAGATAAAAGAACTAAATGTTAAAACAGAACCATTTAATCTGTTGGAAGATAAAATAGGAAAAACTTCTAAAGACACAGGCATAGGCAAAGACTTTATGAACAGAACTACAAAAGCTCAAGAAATAGTACCAATGTAAACAAATGGAATGATATCAAATTAAAAATCTTCCACACAGCAAAAAAAAAAAAAAACCAATAGAGTGAAAAGAAAACTTACAGAATGGGAAAATTTTTTGCTAGTTATTCCTGGGAGAAGAGACTAATATTTAGAATATGTAGAGAACTAAAAACAAAACAAAACAAAAACCCCAAAAAACAAAAACAAAAAAAAAAAAATTAGACCACCAAAGCAATCAAATAATAAAATGGACAAATGAAATGAAATAAAGACATTTCTCAGAGGAGTACAGGACCAGGAAAATAACTTAGTGGCTTCAGCACCTGCCTGGCAAGCACAGAGTCCTGAGTTCCATTCCCAGTACCAGAAAAAGAGACCCCTATAAAACAAAGAAAGAATACAGGTGGCAAATAAATATGAAAAAATGTTCAACATCTGACCACTATAGAAATGCAAATTAAAACAACACTGAGATTCCATATTACTCCAGAAAGAATGGTTATTGTCAAAAAAATTTTAATAACAAACGCTGTTGAGGCTTCACGGAAAAATAAGCCCTTTTATTTCATTTTATTTTTTGAAATTTGGATACTTTTTATCTTAAAGAGAATAATTTTTAAATGACAATAAAAACATACAGAATGTCAAGACAAAATGATAGGAAAGTATCAATGGTTATCATGATGCATATTGTTACCTTAATAAGCCCTTTTAGATTGTTGGAAGCAATGTAAACTTATATGAACATTGTGGAAATCACTATGGAGAGTTCTCAAAAAATTGAAAGTAGGAATTCTATTTCATTCATCTATTCTCCTAGTTTTCTTCTCCCCCAAATTAGTATCATCATGATACAGTAATACATGAATACTCATGTTTATAGTAACATAATTTATAATAGTTAAATTTTCTAAGCAGTATATATACCAGCAACAGATGAATGAGTAAAGAAAATACTGCACTTATACACAATAGAGTACTACGATGACATAAAGAAAGATAAATTTGTGTCATTTGTAGAAAAATGTATGCACATTGAGACCATAATATTAAATGAAATAAACTAGACAGACAGGCTTAAATATTGCATGATTTCTCTCATTTTGGAGAAACCCAAAATATAAATGAAGAGCAAAATAAAAGATTATACAAAGGAAAGAATACATGTTTTTGTCTCTTTTTCAAAGGTCAAATATTCTTCAGTGCACTGAAGGCTATTTCTCCAACCTCTATCTTTTTCAAATGGGAAGGGGATGAAGAGATGGAGGAAGGAGTGAGGGAGGAGCAGGAAAAGGGATGAAAAAAAGAATTGAGATCTGTTATGTACCATTGTCACACATGAAATATAATCATTATGTAATGCAAACATTTACTAATAAAACATAAAAACTGAAGTGAAAACTAATGAATAGGTACACAATTTTTAACAACATATTAAGAAACAAAATTTTACAACATATTAAAAGATAATGCACCATGATTAGGTGAAACTTGTCTTAGGGATTCTATGGTCTGTCTGTCTGTCTTTCTCTCTCTCTCTCTGTCGTCTTTCTTTCTTTCTTTCTTTCTTTCTGATATATATGACAAAAATTATATCATCATTTCAATAGACACAACAAATATTCAATAAAATTAAGAATCTTAAACAAAGAATTGAGATGTGTTATGTACATACACGAATTCTCCACAACGAATACAGTCACTTATGTACTATAAATATTTTCTAATAAACTTTTAAAAAATATAAAAATAATAAAATTCTAAAACACTTTCGTAGCTGGGCACTGTCTAATATTACCACTTGGAAGGCTGAGGGAGAGGGATCACTGAGTTTCAGGCTAACTTGGGTTGCATATAGTGAGTTCAAAAGTCCACCTGGATGATGTACCAAGGTCCTGCCTCAAGGCAAACAAAAACTTTCATGATTAAAAAAAAAATTCAATAAATTAGGTACAGAAGAAAACATTGAATTTTACTTTTTAAAAAAATAAGTAAAATTGGACTGGGGAGACAGTTCAGTGAACTAAATGCCTGCCTGGCAAGCATAAGGACCCAGGTTTGATCACAAGTACCACATTCTGTGCTGCCCACTAAAACTGGGCATGGTGGCACACACCTGTAATCCTAGCACTATGGATTACACTACTAGCTGAGACAGGACAATTACTATGAGCCTGAGCTGCGTAGTAAGTCACTGTGCAAAATAAAAAAAAAAAAACAAAAACATAAATAAGATCTAAAAATAAGTAAAATTGCAGGATACAAAATCAACACATACAAACAGAATGTTTATACACTAGTGACATATTTGAGGAAATAAATAAAAAAATGCAATCATATTCATTGCATGAACTATTCAGAGAGCCAACCAAAGAAATGAAAGGTAACAACAAAAGAAATTGAAGAGAATACAGACCAAAAATGTGAAGAGATCCTATGTTCATAGATTTGAAGAATTAATACAGTCCACATTTCAATCTTTTTCAAAGTAATTTACAGTAGTACAATAAACATCAAAATACCAAGCACATTCTTCATAATCACAAAAAATTACACATAATCACAAAATACATAATAACAAAAATACATAATCACCAAAAATTCTAGATCTACACAAGATCTAGAATATCTAAAACAATTCTAAGGAAAAAGAACAAGGAAGGAGATATCAAAATACCTGACTTCAAAGCATCCCACAAAACTATAATATACAAAACAGAATGGCACTGGCATAAAATCGGACTCATGCACCAATATAACAAAACAGAGAATCAAGAAATTTGACCATGTGTTTAAAGTCACTAGATGCTCGACAAAGGTGTTAAGATACATATCAGAGAAAGGACAGCCTCTTCAGTAAATGGTGCTGGGAAAACAAGATGTACATCTCCTGAAAAAAGCAAGCCTTACCTGTCACCACATAAAATAATCAACTTAAAATAGATAAATGATCTAAGTGTAATGCCTGAAACTGAAACAACTTTTTAGTAGTTTTCTTTTGCAAACAGAGGGTAAACATTAGGACATTGGTATAGGAAAGGATATTTTTGTATGTCCCCAAAAGCACAGGCAGCAAGAACAAACTTAGATAAATATCACTATACTAAACTAAGAGGTTTCTGCACAGCAAAGGTAACAGTACACAAGAAGAGACAAAATACAGAATGAGGTAAATATTTGCTACTATCCATCTGGCCAAGGGTTTAATATCTAGAATATAAAAGGAACTTAACACAACACCAAAAATCTGGTTAAACATCAGCAAGATTGGGGCCAGGGAGATAGCTCAGCAGCATAAATGCCTGCCTGGAAAGCTCAAGGCCCTGAGTTCAATCCCTGGCATGAAAAAAGAAAAAGAAAAAAAGGTCAAGACTGGGATAGACATTTCCCAAGGTCAGACAGACAAATGAACAACAAGTTATGAAAAAGAAATGCTCTAGATTTCTAGTTATTAGGAAAGTATAAGTCAAAATCACACTGAGATTTTATCTCACTCTAGTTAGGATGAGTACTGTTAAAACACACACACAAAACTGCAAACATTGGTGATGATATGGTGAAAAGACAACTCTTACATATTGTTGGTAGAAATGTAAATTAGCATAGCCATTATGAGAAACAGTACGGAAGTTCCTCAAAGAGCAAGAAATAATCTACACTATAAGCAGCAATCCCACTCCTGGATCTATATTCCCAGAAATAAAAACATCATTATATCAAAAGAGACACATGTACACCCATGTTTACGACAGCACTATTCATAATGGTCAAGATACAGAATCAACTGAGGTGTCCATCAGTGAATGAATGGATTTTTAAAATGTGGTACATATACGCAATAGAATATTGCTTAGCTATAAGATGAAATTCTGTCATTTGTAGTAAGTGAAATAAGCCAGGCACAGCAAAACAAGTGCACATGTCTTCATTCATTAGTGGAAGAAAAACTGACCACATTACATAAAAGTGGTCACTAGAGACTAGGAAGAGTTGGAGGGAAGAGATATAGAAAGAGGCTATGTAATATACTGAAACACAGCCTACGCATCAAAATTAATTCTAATGTTGCACAGCACATAAGGGTAACTGAATTCCAAAAGAATTCACTATCAATTTTTAAGTAATTAGAGAAGGTCCACAACACAGAGAAATAATATTTGAGTAATTGAAAATGTTAATTATTCTGATTTGATTATCATAATTGCATATGTGCATCAAATTTTCACATATATCCCAGAAGTACAAATTGTATGGCACCCAGAAATAAAAAATCAGTTAAATTACAAAGATTTGAATACACAACATAAAATAAGATATATAAATAATGACTAAGCATATAAAACATGTCTAAAAGGCCAGCCATGATGGCACATGCCTGTAATACCAGCAGTGGGGCAGGAGGACTGCATGAGTTTCAGGCCAGCCTGAACTACACAGTGAGTCTACACCAACCTGAACTACATAGTGAGACTCTGTTTCAAAATAGAAAAAAAAAACCAACATTTTTGACATAATTATTCACTAGACAATGCAAATTAAATCTTCATTGGCACATGAATCTGTCCCTCCCAAAGGAAAAATAAAACATTAAGTATTGGTAGGGGTGTGGAGTAAACAGAACACTTGTGCGTCATTGGTAGAACATACGATCATTTTGGAAAAACATCAGTTTCTTTCTCTTTCTTTCTTTCTTTTTTTTTTTTTTTTTTTTGAGACAGGGTCTCACTGTGCAGTTCAGGCTGGTTTTTGAACTCACTTTTGTAGCCCAGGCTGGTCTCGAACTCACAACGATCCTCCTGCCTCAGCCTCCCAAGTGCTGGGATTACAGGCGTGAGCCACCACGCCCGGCTTTTCTTTCTTTCTTTCTTTCTTTCTTTCTTTCTTTCTTTCTTTCTTTCTTTCTTTCTTTCTTTCTTTCTTTCTTTCTTTCTTTCTTTTTTTTGTCTTCTTGAGACTATGCATTTCAGGCTGGCCTTGAGCTCACTTTTGTAGCCCAGGCTGGTCTCAAACTCGCACCGATCCTCCTTCCTCAGCCTCCCGAGTACTGGGATTACCCGGCCATCAGTTTCTTTTAAAACTAAAGTAACGTTACTGTACTGCCTAACAATTTCACCTTTATCACTGACAAAAGAGAAAAGGAATCATAATGTCACAAAAAGACCTGCTCACAGATGTTCATGACACCTAAAAACTAGAAACAACCAAGTTGGCTATCAATAGTATAGTTGAAAAACTGGTTACTGTGATAGAAAGCTGCTCAGCAATAAAAAAGGAATTATTTATATATACAACAAGGAAGTCAGGGTAGATATATAGTACAGTGGCAAAGCACCTGCCTGGGAAAGGAAAGGTCCTCAGTTCAATTCCCAGTATCAAAATAAACAAATAATCAAAGAAACAAGCAAAAAACAATGGGGATACATCTCAAAAACACTGAGTGTAAAGAATCCTTAGATACATGAAGTCCCAGAACATACCTAGCTAAACTACAAGAAGAGAAAAGTCAGCAAAATGTTTACTTCTTCAAAGGAGTTGGGCAAGTTATTGGCTGCAAAATATTACTAACAGCACTGTTCTGGATTGAATGTTGGGTCCCCTCAAAATTTGTATAATGCAGTCCTAACCTTCAATGTGATGTTATGAGAAGGTGGGGCCTTTGAGAACTCATTAGGCCATGACAGTGTGGTTTTATGAATGGGATCTGTGTCCTCGGATCAGGATTCCTGGTATGTTTCCATCAAAAGTCTCATGTGTTCAGAGCTGAGGCTTTGGAAGGTAACTGGATCATGGGATGCTAGACTAATTAGGACATCAATCAGTTCAGCAGCTCATGTATTGTTAGGAGGTGGGGCATGTTGAAGAGGTGGCTCAATAGTAGTGAGACCTGGAAGGGTGCATTCTTGTTGCTGGGTCTTCCTGCCTCTTTATTTCCTGGCCACCATGTGTTGCACGGCTTTGCTCTGCCATGATCTCTCATCATGCCATTTCTGCCTTGGAGCCAGTTGACCATAGTGTAATCCCCCTGACAAGAACTGAACCCTATGAGATCATGAGCCACAAGAAATCTCTCCTAATTTAACTTGTGATGTTGGATATTTTGTCCCAGCAACTTGAAAGTGACTAACAAATATATTGCCCAAAATGATTTTTCCTTTTCTCCTGTCACCTGAGTATCCAATGAGAACAGGGTAATTCTGCAATACTGTAAAGGGCTATTAGCAGAATCCAGCCACAATGGCACACTGACTTCAGATTGTTAGTCTTAAGAATTAGGA
Source organism: Myocastor coypus (assembly GCA_004027025.1). Lineage (NCBI taxonomy): Eukaryota > Metazoa > Chordata > Mammalia > Rodentia > Myocastoridae > Myocastor > Myocastor coypus. The sequence continues at coordinate 78,796 of PVJA010005467.1, forward strand.
GAAATAGGGGCTGGGAAGATAGATCAGTAGAGTAAGGGCTTGCCTGGCAAGCACAAAAACCTGAGCTCAATCCCCATTTCTGAAGAGAGAGAGAGAGAGAGAGAGAGAGAGAGAGAGAGAGAGAGAGAGAGAGAGAGAGAGAGAGAGA